>CM031243.1:750525487-750737026 GCA_018340775.1 Taxus wallichiana var. yunnanensis
TACCCCATACTAAAAAAAAAATACGTGATCTTCTATGTATACACAACCTTGGAAATAATAATTTTGTCATCGCTTTGGCACACAAGGCACAAAAATCAAACAAAATGAAACAAAAATAAAGGAAGACACAACAAGAAAAGGAAACATAAGAAAGGAAAAGCATAAAGGAAATTCTAAGCTAGCCTGACAATACTACCTTATTACAAACACCAAGAAGACTCATTTATAGTAGAGGCTTGAGACTAATTCCATTAAGTGACCCAGAGTAACCCGGTCCTATCCAAAGCACTTGTAAGCTCGGAAAGTGCTTGAATCAAGAATGCATGAGATGATGTAAGGTCCTAACCTTAATGGACTTTTCATTTCCCGAGGATGGCGCAAATATGTGGAATCATACAACAACACCAACCGATCAACCTCAAACTTCTTGTTCTTGATATGACAATCATGCCATGCCTTTTGTCTTATTTTTTGTCTTCTGACTCCATCTAGCAAGTGATCACATTTCGTCCTAGATGCATCAACTTATGAGTTCTTTCTTCCAAGCACTTATTTGTCAGCTAACCTCATACACATGTTATATGTAGGGATGGTAACATGAATTCAATTGGTAAAACAACCTCCATGCCAAACACTAATTGAAATAGTGTGGCCTTGTTTAACCTTTGTAGGTTATCATGTATGCCCATAGAATGGCTAATACTTTGTCATCCCAATCCTTTCTTCCAACATCACAAATCTTAGTTAACGTGTGACTTAGTATCTTGTTAAATGCCTCAGTAGTTCCATTTGCTTGAGGGTGATATGGGTAGTCTTATAATGGCCACCATAAATTCTGCAGTACTGTAGATCCGACTATTTCATTGAGAAAGTGTGTACCCCTATCACTTGTTAAACTTAAAGGGTAACCATATCTCATGATTATGTTCTCCATAAGAATCAAGAATTTGTTGTTGTGGTGTAATCCTTTGTAGGTTTTACATCTTCTCATCCTGTCAAGTAATCGGCTGCAAGTGATGATATACCGTGAACTAGTTCTTTCTGCAGTAGGGGTAATTGGCCCTATAAAGTCAATTGCCCATTTTCAAATGGTTCAATGCTAGATATCGGTCGAAAGGGGAATTTTGTCTCTCTTTATAGGTTTTCCAAGGCACTAGCAATAGTCACGAGCCTTGCAAAATCAATACAATATTTGTAGATGGTTTCCCACCAAAGCTATGCTAATAAAATCTTTCAGTGTGTATAATTTCCTACACAGTGTCCTCAATAATCCCACCATGTGCTTCCTCCATAATTACCATGTGCTCATGCTCCAATATGCACCTAGGCGAGAACCTCATCACGATCTAGCTTATACGAGTCTCCACTAATCAACATAAATTTCTAACTACTTTCTCTCTAGGGCCTTCATCCCTTAGGTGCCATACCTATTTTTAAGAACAATGCGATAACTTCCAAGTATAACGGTGTGTACACCGCAACCTAAATAGTTTTCAGCATCGGTATGGTATCCTCAATGCTTTACGTATCCTCCCCTGAGTTAATCCTTAATAAGTGGTCAGGTCCTAAATTACTTTTTCCCGGCTTCACCACCACTGTGAACTCAAATTCTTGAAATAGAAGGACCCAATGACATATGTGCCCTTGCAGAAACGGGTTTGTTGACTAATTATTTCAATGCCATGTGGTCTGTGTAGAATATAAATGGTGTTGCCAATAGATACTTCTAAACTTTTGGAGCGTGCGAGATCATGTAGACAATGCTTCGCGCTTAGTATTTGTGTAATTCTATTCTCTTGGTGTTGATTTCCTACTTGAAAAACACAATGGATGATCAAAAATTCTCTCACCAAGTTGTGGTAGCACTACTCCCGTATATGTTTCGAGGCATCAACATGCACATGAAAAGGCTTATCCTAAGAAGGAAAATGTAGTATGGGCACCGTGACAAGCCTATCCTTTAAAGTGTTAAATTCCTTTGCTGCGCCTCTCTCTAATGAAAGGTACTTTTTATTTTAAAAATTCCTCTAAGGTTTGGTGATCTTGGCATATCCCTTGATGAACTTCATGTAATACCCCGTATGCCCAAGGAATCCACACACTACACTTTGACTAGTAGGCTCCCATAATCCTACAATAACTAAGCTTGCAACTTTGGTGGGATCTACTAGTAAGTCATCTTTGCATATCATGTGTCCTAACAGGGTTCCAAATGGAGTAGCAAAGACACATTTCTTAATGTTGAGGGATATCATCAATTGCTAGACATCTCTCAAACATCAGCCTTAAGTTATCACAATGGTATTTCACTAATCCACACACAGGTCAATTATCCGGGTAAACTTGGAGAAACTTATGGATGAAGTACTAAAATGTTTGTACCACAATGCGTAAGAACACAACAGGCGCATTCTTTGTCTGAAAGGCATAACCATGTAGGAAAAAAATCCCCATTCAATGGTGAAAGTTGTCTTTCTTTGGTCTTCCTTTCCAATCCTAACTTGGTGGTACCCTGAGAATCCATCCATGAAAGAGCGGACTTAGTGCCCAGCAAATCCCTCTAGAATAACTTCATAAAGGGGGTTGGGAAGGGATTGATGACACACCGCATTCAAATCCCTTTGGTGCTAGTCACAAAGATTCTTATCCTACCATCCTTCTTGATATTTATAACCATTGGGATTATCCATTTTGATTCTTTTATCTTTTCTATTTCTTCCTTGCCTCAATGATCTCGCCTTGTTTTCATTTAAAAATTTTCAATCCAGATGCTATGTGGAGGCAAATCACATTTGGGCCTTCCATCATTTCCAATTCCTCTTCCATGTAAAAAAATTTGTAACTTGGGCATAAATTGGTTTTTCCCTTCCTTCATTTTTCCATTCATGTTTTGTTTTCCTGTCAATTTTTATCCCAACATCTTGGAAACATGTGGTCCTTTTTGATTGGATGTGGCACGATGGGTCTTTTTGAAACTTTTCCACTTTTGTCTCATTTTGTAAAAATACCAAATTGGGCCCATGGCCCATCTGATAGCATCTAATTGGCTTTGGTTTGACCTTATGAAGTTGCACCAGGAAAAAGTCTTACTTTGACCCGAAGAAGGACACGTGGTAGTTTTTTTCATTTTAGAAGTGGGAAGTGGGTCGGTGGAGTCTTTTGAAATTTTTTACTTTTGTCTCATTTGTAAAAATATGGAGAAAAATTTATGAATTGATCCACTTTGACCCCGAGAAAAAACTTACTTTGGAGAGGACCAGGCCATTTTTCAAGAAGTTCAAAGTTGGAATTTTCGGAAAAGGTTACAGTAGGAGGACATTTTGAAGTTTTTTTCTTACCTTTGTAAAAGGAGAAAAGTTATAAATTGATTTGAATGAATCCCTAGGGAAAAGTCTTACTTTGACCCCGAAGAAGGACATGTGGCATATTTCAAAAGTTAGAAGAAGAGAGTGAGCGAGGCATGGTGGTGGGGCTTTTCTGACTTTTTTTTGACCTTTTTAAAAACTTTGAGAAAATTATAAATTGATTTGGGGCAAATATCAAAGGTGCATGAAGAGAGACTGTGGATTTGGGGCCCACAAACTTTTTCAAAAATTTTCTAAAAGGCAAGAAGACATGAAACATGGAGTGGAGGAGGAAAATTGGAAATTTTCCTTTTTGTTAAAAAGGGTAAAATTTTTTTGTAGGAAATGAGCACGTGACTCCATCAAAGGCCCAGATTAAGCCACGTGTCAAGAGCCACTTTTCAAAGGCGGAGGGGGGGGGAAATGTGAAAATTGCACATTTTCTCCAAAAGTCATAAAATACAAAAACCCCTCCACTTTGAATCATTTTTTCCACGTGGATGACTCTAATCTAAAGTTGAGAAAGGGAGAATCAATGGTTGTTGTGCATTGCATCTGATTTTGCCACCATTTTTTCTCTAAGACTCCTGGAGATGTGAATACGCATTGTTTTTCATCATTTTTGATGAAATTCCTTGTCATTTTTGTCTGTAAAGTGTAATTGAATGGATTTAGAGCTTAATTTGTGAGTCGAGGAATGTAAAGGTTGATATTTTGAAGTTGGAATTGCTCGGGCACTTGCAAAAATGTGAATTACTAGAGAAGATGGATGCAGAGAAAAGTTGTAGAGGAAAGAATGGGAAAAGGATGAAATGATGGAGGTTGCGGATGCACGAAAGGATGAAAAATGTGTTTCTTAGAGGAGATGATTAAAATGGGTGCCCGATTAAAACAATGATGGAATATTTGCAATGATTCACCTTTTTGAACAATGGAAACTTTTTTTTAAAAACATTAAAATGTCATTTTTTTAAATCATGATCAAACATGTAACAAAAAAGGTTCCTCGAATATTCTTTTCTTGGGGGAAAGCTTGGATGTAAATTGAGTGTTATAAAAATGCATGATTTAGTCATGCAAATTGGTTGGGGTTGAATTCTTACGAAAATTTGAGAAATCCCATCTTCCTGAGAGACCATCTGAGAAACATGTTAATCTCTTATGTTTTAGATTTGATCATGTCAAGTTGGTTGCAAGTGTACAACCATTGACAAGCTCTGAGATTGTTCAAAAACCTTCCCTATTGATGAATCTAATCAACTTTGAATTAATCTATGTTAATCTTGGGAAAATTTGTGTCTGCTTTATTTTAATGTCTGAAATAGTTTTCTTGTTCCTATTGCAATCTTGTGTTAAAATCCCTCTGAATCACACATAGGATCTCATCCTTGTGATAGTTTAGTGGCATTTGCAATTTCATTATGAGAAGAGCCTTCATCCTGTAATGAGATAAACAATTTAAAATCACTTTACTATCATTTTGTTGATAAAGATTATTTAAGCCTTTGAGTGTATCTTAGGCATGAGGAACCAGGGGTCTTTAATGTTTAATTGAGTCTTTAGCTCGAGCCTTCATGTTAAATTCTTGGAGATTGTGTGAAACCATGCAAATCTGGGCCTCCATTGATGCACACCTTCTAGTTGAAGGAATATTTTAGCTATTCTGAAGCATTCTATCATTTAGTTTTCCAATTGTTGTGAAGGTTCTCAAAGATCTGGAAAAATCAAGTTTATCCTACTTAATCTCCCACCAAAAATTATTCAAAAACAATGAATCCTACCTAAACTACCCTTTTTTCCCTGTATGTCCACAAATGAATAAATTCTACTACCAAAATATGCAAAAGCAATCAGGATTCCATAATGTCTTTAGTAACCTTAACCTTGTTTAGAAAATATCACCATTCTTTAGAAGTGACAACTCGTGAGAGTTAAATTGTGGTGCATTGATCATATTTTCTCAAGGTTTTTCAAATTTGTGCAAAGAAGGATATCTTCATTCTCCTTCACCAAAAAGGTTACAAAATGGGTCCTCTCACCCTGGTTGAAAGGCACAACCTAAAGTAGTGAGGATAGATCAAATCCTTTTGAAGGTGTTATCCATTTCTCCAACATTTGAGTGACAAAGAGCCAGTTGAATCACCTCCCCGGCTAAAAATGACATATACATGATGATTTATCTATCTCTAGGCTTCTTGTTAAATCTATGATGATTGCTCGGTTCAAAGGAGAATCAATTTGGATACCAACACTTTTTTTTTGCGGATTTTTGGCAGGGATTTTGATTTAGGTTTGATTTTTGATATTTTGGCCATTTGATTATTTATGATTTGTTGAGTGTTTTACCTTGTTTTACATTTCGAGGATTATTTGAACTTTTGGCAACAGATTTGTCAAATAATGTTTATTTGTGTGGAAAAACATTTGAAAATATTAATGTAATGTTTTATATGATCTAAGTGCAAAATACATTGTTTAAACATCATCCTTTGTTGTTGAGATCTAAAGATTTGTGCAAGTTACAAGTTTTGTGTGTAATATTTCCAGTTTATTGGTTTTTGCACTAAGTTTACATCATCAATGTTAAATACGGGTAAAGGAAGGTCAGATCTATGAAGCTTTGCATGAATTTAGTGTTGAAAGACATTTGACAGATCAATTTTAGTGCATTTGCACAACTAAGGTGAAAATCCTTAGTGGCGACTCCATGTTTGAATTAATTTTTGATAAATGCCAGTGTCTTAACCTCTGTCAATTGAAATTTATCACTAATCTTTGCAAAGATGGAAGGAAGAAGATATTTCTTCATTAAAGACCCTACTAGAAGGTTGTTTCCAGAATTGGGAAAGACAAATTCTGAAGGAAGAAGAATCTGGAAAGTTATTGGAGATCAAAATCAAGAAAAGAGTTATCAATTGTGGAAACTGATCATCTTGTCATTGAAGATTGCCATACTTCCTCAAGTGCTTCTAAATCAGGTAGTCTTTTTGTAGATCTAAATTCTCCATCTAGAGAGGGGCCTTCATTTGTATTTGAAAAATTTGTGTCTCATTTTGTCCTGTGTTTTCCAAAGTTGATAGGATCTTCCAAGAAACAGAGTTTTTAGAGAACATTCATTCTGAAAATTGCATTCTTGTGCCCCATAGACCCCTCACTCCTCATCATTTTGTTTCTCTGTAAGATCACCTCCCAAAAAAATATGGCCCATAGCCCCCACCCAGACCTCCATTTGTTGTGAACACTTTTGGTCCTATAGATTTTAGAGGTATGGTTGGATATCCAAATGTTGTGCCCCAAGATGTTAGAAATAGACTACCTAAATTTCAAGGAAATAATGCTATTACTGGTGATCAACACTTAAAATTTTTCAATATGATGGAAGACTTTGAGATTGAATTTGAGGATGTGTACATAAAATTGTTTATTCATACTCTAGAGGAGGATGCATGGACTAGTATAAATATTTTCCAGAACAACTCCATTGATTCATGGATAGAAATGAAGAATGCTTTTAGATTGCAGTATGGAGATAAAATAGACCCTAGGTTTCTTTTATCAAATTTGAAAATATTAAAAAGAATACTAATGAATTTGTTCATGACTTCAATACTAAGGTTCAATAAGACCTTGAATAGGCTACTGTATGATCCTGAGGCCAAGTGATGTTTCTTGTTTGATAAAATACTCTAATGCTTTTGATAAAAGGTTGCCTATTATTTGAGGGATAAGAACCCAACAACATTTGAGGCGAGGCCTTCACCATGGCTTTGCAGATTGAAAATAACATCAAAGGTAAGTTGGTAAGCCTCCTAAGAGGAAGGTATCAAGCTGATCAATCCAGAGAAAGCCTCGGTCAAGTAAAGTTGTGGATCTAGAAGAGGTTGTAAAAACTTTGGCGGAGTTGTTAAGGAAATATCCTATAAAATGGCGAGAGAGAGAAGAAGGATTGGACAAGGTTCCCAAGGTCAGCATAAAGCCACAAGGTCAAGAAATATTTTCAAATCATCCTAGGGGTGATCATAGATCAGATGATGAGGGTAAAGGACCCATGGGATCGGGAAATAGATAGACTGACCCCAAGCCCATGAAAAAAATAATTGGTGCTGATCCTTTGAGCTTGCCAGAGTTGTTTGTGGAAGAAGCCAATGAAATTGAGTGGTGTGATAGATGTTTCTTGCCACATGCCCCATGTGATGAAGAAAAAAGAAGTTGAGGAAGTGATGATGATGACATGATGATGATGATGTGTGTGCATGATGGGGTGCTCTACAAGAAGCTCACGACAGGAGCAACTTTGATTGAATTAATCAGTGCTTTAGAACTACTACTGCATTTTTTGGATTGCATTCACTTGGGTATTACCCCTTCCTCCCTCTCATACTTTTGAAATAGATATGGTACAAGATTTTGAATTTCCTAATAATGATTTTGAATACTTAAGGGCATTAATGATTAAAATATGATGGAGGAATCCCTTATGAGGAGGATAGGTAGTTGTTAATGAATGTTGTGGTTTCCCAAGAAAAAAGAATATAACACTAGGAGTAAAGTTTTCAAAGGGGCAGGGCCTCAGGCCAAACCAAAAACTCCAGTTCTCACCAATATCCCAAAAGAAACTCCTAAGAAAGATACATCTGGAAAAGGCCTTGTTTCCCCAAATAGAACTGGTATCCCTACCCATGCTCAGACCATGAAAAATCCTTTGTTGTCAGATGAGTTTTTCAGTCTTCCTCCAAATGTTGCCTTGCCCAAATACATTCCTTATGACATTTCCCAAGTCTTGAGTCAGATCAAGATTTTTTGTTCCAATTGTTGAGCTGCTTAGGATTCTGAGCACAAGAAAAGGGCCTTTGAGTATTTGGGATTGAAAGAAGAAAAAGATTACCCAAGGTAGAAATGTAAACAATGTTGAGACTCCTCCTACCATTGCAGAGTTGGAAAAACCCCAAGTATTGGAAGAACTAGGTGAGCCACCTAAAGTATATTTGGGAACATCCTTGGTTGAGTCCCAGTTGAATGTAGATCCATTTTCACTACTCTGATTATTAGGGACAGGTTGTTACACAATTGTATGTTTGATTCTGGAGCATCATGCAATGTTATGCCTCTTGAGGTCATGAATGAATTAGATATCAAAGTGACAAAAGCTTATGGGAAGTGCACTGCCATGGATTCCAGAGAGGTTCCAGTGGTTGGATGTGTCAAGGGTTTGATAGTGCAACTTGCAGCCTACCCAGGAAAGAACTTAAAACTAGATGTTGTTATTGTTGATTGCCCTGCCAAATGGGGAATGTTGTTATCAAGAAAATGGGCTGCTAGTGTGGGTGGGAGTGTGCAAATGGATATGTCTTTTTCCACTATACCTATTGAGGGCAGCCTTGTAAAGTTGTATGGTGAAAAGAAGATGCTACATCTCATTGAGGATCCCAATAATGCTTCCTATGAAGTGTTATACACTGACATTGATGTTGATAACTTTGTTGGATTTGTTGATGGTAAAGAGCACAAAAAATTGATCAATGCAAGTCTCTTAAACAAGTAGGTTCTCCTTGGACTTTGTTGTTTGATGGGGCTTGCTCTAAATTTGGAAATGGTGTTGGTATTGTTCTGATATCTCCAGGCCAGGAAGAGTTTGTTTTTCTTTTAAACTCAACTTTGAGTGCACTAACAATATTGTAGAATATGAAGCACTTATTATTGGGTTTAAGAATTGCTTGGAAATATGGTATTAGAGACATCATTGTTAAAGGAGATTCGAGCTAATTGTCAAGCAGGTTAGAAAATTGTATGCAACAAAAAATCAGAGAATGAAGCAGTATAAGCATGCAATCTAGGATTTCATTGAAATGTTTGACTCCTTCAACATAATACATCATGATAGGAAGTACAATACTCTAGCGAAAAATTGGCCGTATTGGGGTCCAGATTTGAAAATTGTATTGTATATCCCCTATTGTGAGTATAATATTGAGATATTAACTAGGCCATCTATTCCTAACAATGTTAAACACTGGAAAGTGTTTGAAGATGATGCCCAGGTGCAAAGGTTTTTGTAGAACCAAGGAGAATTTTCTGATCAACGTATAGATTGGGAGCCAATGGTTTGTGTGGCTGATGGAAAGGAGACTTTATTTGGCAAAGACATCATTCAATTGAAGACTAATACTATTCCCAGAGGTTTGGTAGCACTTGAATCAAACTTTGATAATGTTGATTGCATTGTCAATAGACACATGTCAACCTCGAGGGATGTTGAAGAGCACGACCTGGGCATGAAGGATAAACCACGTAAGATCTGGCTAGGTAGCAATCTGAGCAAGGAAGAAAAGTAGTCATATGTCCAATTGTTGAAGAAATACCAGGACTACTTAGCATGGTCTTATTCTAAACTAAAAGCATACAGAGAGGATCTTTTCCAGCATGAAATTCCCTTGGAAGCTTCTGCCAAGCCATTTAGGTAAAAAATAGAGGCCATCAATCCACTCCTTTCCTGAAGATGCAAGAAGAATTGAAAAAATGAGGGATGGAGGAATCATATAGCCCACAAGGTACTCATCATGGGTTGCAAACTTGGTACTATCAGAAAAAAGAATGGATATATAAGGTTGTGTGTGGACTTTAGAAACTTGAATAGAGCATCAATGAAGGATAACTACCCTCTGCCAAATATGGACAATATGTTACAATTGGTTACTTGGTTCGGAATTTTATCCACCTTGGATGGTTTTTAGATATAACCGGTAGTTGTGAAGGAATCGAGAGTGAATCAAGACTACCTTTACCACTCCTTGGGAACATATGTATATGTCGAGAATGCCTTTTGGTCTAATGAATGTTGGAGCCACTTTCCAAAGAGCAATGGATGTAGCTTTCTCTGGCTATATTAATGATTTCATTGTTGTATATCAAGATGATGTGATTTTTTTCTAGAAAAAGGAGTGACCACTGCAACACTTAGAAAAATGTTGTTAAGATGCGGGAGTATGGTATTTCACTAAATCCCAAGAAGTGCCATTTTGGAGTTCGAAAAGCAAAGCTTCTTGGACACATTGTGTCAAAGGAAGGGGTCATGATTGATCTAAAAAGGGTAGAAGCCATCAAAAAAAGTCCCTATTCCAAGAACCAAGAAGGGAATTCAATCCTTTTTGGGAAGATTAATTTTATTAGGAGATTTATCTCCAACTTTGTTGAACTAACTATCCCAATCACTAGCATGTTGAAGAAAGATCAAAGTATCAAATGGGAAGAAGCAAGTTATTCAATATTTTGTTGGGATCAAAGAAGCATTAAAGAATGCCCCTATTTTAGCAGCTCCAGATTATAAGAAGGCTTTCCAAATGTTTTCTTTTGCTTCAAAAAGTACTATTGCATCTGTGTTGTTGTAGAAGGATGATGAGGGAGCTGAAAGACCAATTTCCTTTTTCAGTAAGGCATTACAAGGAGCTGAGCTAAAGTATACTATCATGGAGAAGCAGGCATTTTCTTTGGTAAAAGCAAAAAAGGTCTTCAGGCCATATATTCTAAGTTCCAAAGTCATTGCTTATGTTCCCCACACCATGGTGAAAGATATCCTATCAAAAATGGAGGTTTCAAGCAAGATGATGCGATGGGTAAACAAATTGCAAGAGTATGATATGGATATCCAAACAAAAAAATTGGTCAGAGGTTTGGGCTTGGAAAAACTTATGGCAGAGAGAAATCTACAGACAATTGAGGTAAATGAAGTTGAAGAAGAAAGGTTGAATGTCCTTGAAAAATTGATAAATTCTGAATGGTACAAGGACATCATTTTTTATCTCAAACATCTACAGTGCCCTGAACATTTGAGCAAGAATCAAGAAAAAGCACTTAAGTTAGCTTCCCAAAAATATGTCATTACTGATTTTGGGTTAGCTTGGAAGAACCGTACAGGGAGTTCTCTTAAGATGCATTACTTGAAGATGAAGCCCCTAAAATAATTTTGATCTCCATGGAGGAGTTTGTGGGGGAATTTTGTTGGAAGAGTCACAACTCATAAGATCTTAAGGGCTGGTTATTGGTGGCCAACTCTTTTCAAAGATACAACTCTATTGGTAAGAAAATGTGAAAGTTGCCAACTTTTTTGGAAGACTGAAAGCTTTAGGCTCCCTTCCTTTGCAACTTATATCAATTGAAGCCCCATTTAGGCAATGGGGAATGGACTTCATTGGTGAGATTTCAGATCCTTCAAGTGTTGGCCATAAGTGGATTTTAGTAGCCATTGATTACTTCACCAAGTGGGTGGAGGCAATCCCCACCAAGAAAGTAACTCACCAAATTGTCATGGATTTCATTTTGAATCATATCATTTGCAGGTTTGGAGTGCTGCTTTAAGATAGTTGTTGATAATGCCATGAGCTTCTGGCTAAACCTTTGGTGGCCATGTGCCATGAATATGGGATCAATTTGACATATGCTTCCATTATAATCCCCAAGAAATGGACAAGCGAGTCCAACAATAAAAATTTGTTGAAGATAATTAGAAGAACTTTGGAGTTGAACAAAAGGAAGTGGGGTGAGTAGTTGAAGTTTGTTGTTTGGGCTGATCGAATCACTATTAAACGAGCTATTGGAAAAATCCCATTTGAGTTGGTGTATGGAACTCAAGCTCTGCTTCCCTGCATATATAATTGTCTTCATTTCAATTTCTTCAACAACTGGAAGATCAAGAGGTTAGTCCCTATGATGCTCACATCAATCAGATTGTTGAGTTAGATGAAGAAAGAAGGGCATCCCATCAGAGGCATGTAAAATTTAGAGAGAAATTGAAGAAGTTGTTTAATAAGAAGGTGACTCCAAGAGCTTTCAGTGTGGGAGATCTTGTGCTATTGTGGGATAGCAGGCATGAGGATAAGGGAAAACATGGAAAGTTTGATGCATTGTGGATGGGCCCTTATTCAATTGACATTCAATTGGTGAACATATTTTCTTAAAATACCTAGATGGGAATTGCTTGAATTTCTTGTTAATGGAAGGCATTTGAAACATTTCCTTGATTGATTTCTCATAATCGAGGTATGCACCATTGTATAGTGTATAGTCTTTTGGTTTCTTTCTACTTTCATGTTTTTTTTTTTTGGTTTGTCCTGGTCCTTGGTGGCCATTTTTTTGTTGGTTTCTCAGTTTGTTCTAGAGGGTTGGCTCATGACTCCATTTCCCAATGGTTTATTTTTGGCACTTGGTCTACTATTTTGTTCTTGTGGCACTCATTGGGAGTGCCCATCCCCAGTCGAGCCATGTTGGTGCTCAATTTGATCTCACCCTTTTTCTCTAAAAATTCTTCAATCTGCGGGCTCTGTCATATATTTTCTATTTCCCTGAATGGATGCGTGAAAGGTTTTCTTCATTTGTATGTTGTTGAAGATCCTTCTCCATGGTCGTGGATCACATTTGGGCCTTGTATCATTTCCAAATTCTTTTTCCTTAAAGAAAGATTCAATTATGGGTGTAAATGGTGAAGTTCCCCTACATTTACTTTTTCCATGAGGCATGTTTTCCCCATCAAATTATATCTCAACATCTTTAGCTACGTGGTCTCTTTTGATTGGATGAGGCACGTCGGGTCTATTTTATAACTTTAAATCCACTTTTTTCATGTTTTGTAAAAAATATCAAATTGGCCCATGGCATGGCCCCTTGATTGAGTTCTTGAATTGGTTTTGCTTTGAAAAATATAAAGGCGGAGAAATTTTTTTTTTGCCAAAGAAGTATAATGTGTTCATTTTTTTGAATTTTTGGATGCATGGCAGTTGCAGTTTTTGGTGAAATTTTTCACTTTTGGTCAATTTGTTTGAAATAAAAATTGTCTTTTGGCCCCCTTTGCAAAAGATTTGGGATCATTGGCTATTGAAATTTTGAAGGGCGGGAAAAAGTTTTACTTTTTTTCAAGAAGGACACATGTTGGCCATTTTTTGATTTGAAGTGGGAGGGGAGTCCTCTACTGGTTTTTTTCTTTTGTAAAAGGTAAAATAAGAATGGACACATTTGGGACACCGTTTGCCATTTTTTAAAAGTTTTTGAAGTGGAAAAGGCGGGTTTTTAGCACTTTTTTAGTTTTTGGCTTTTTTTGAAAAAAGAAAGTTTCGGAAAAGGTGTGCACGAGGGTGAGGATTTGAAAATTTTTCCCTTTTTAAAAGGAAAAGAAAAGAAATTGGGCCCTAAAATTGACCACACTTTGGAGTTTGGAGTCCATTTTGGGCCCAAAGATCAAAATTAAAAGGGGGTGGGTCAGTGGAGGAAAATTGGAAATTTTTCCTTTTTGTTAAAAAGGGTAAAATTGCATAAATGAGCCATGACTCCATCAAAGGCCCAAATTAAGCCACGTGTCGAGCCCATATTTCAAAGGCGGAGGGGGGGAAAAATGTGAAAATTGCACATTTTCTCTAAAAGTCATAAAATGCAAAAGGCAACCCCAGGCCCGCTTTGAATCAGATTTTTCCACATGTGGATGACTCTAATCTAAAGTTGAGAAAGGGAAGAATCAATGTTGTTGTGCATTTGCATCTTTTTTTTGCCATTTTTTCTCCAAGACTCTTGGAGATGTGAATACATTGTTTTTTTCATCATCTTTTTTGATGAAATTCCTTGTCATTTTTGTCTGCAAAGTGCAATTGAATGGATTTAGAGCTTAATTTGTGAGTCCGAGGGATGTAAAGGTTGATATTTTGAAGTTGGAATTACTCGGGCACTTGCAAAAAATGTGAATTACCAGAGAAGTTGGATGCAGAGGAAAGAATGGGAAAAGGATGAAATGATGGAGGTTGCAGGTGAAAGGATGAAAAATGTGTTTCTTAGAGGAGATGAATGGTGCCCCTAGTTAAAACAATGATGGAGATATTTGCAATGATTCACCTTTTTGAACAACTGGAAACTTTTTGTTGTAAACTTTAAACGTCATTTTCTAAAATCATGATCAAACATGTAACAAACAAAGGTTCCTCGAATATTCTTTTCTTGGGGAAAAATCTTGGATGTAAATGAGTGTTATAAAAATCATGCTTTAGTCATGCAAATGGTTGGGGTTGAATTCTTACGAGAAAATTTGAGAAATCCCATCTTCCTGAGAGACCATCTAGAAACTTGTTAATCTCTTATGTTTTAGATTTGATCATGTCAAGTTGGTTGCAAGTGTACAACCATTGACAAGCTCTGAGATTGTTTCAAAGAAACCTTCCCTTTTTGATGAATCTAATCAACTTTGAATTAATCTATGTTAATCTTGGGAAAATTTGTGTCTGCTTTATTTTAGAATGTCTATAAATAGTATTTCTTGTTCTATTGCAATCTTGTGTTAAAATCCCTCCGAATCACATAGGATCTCATCCTGTGATAGTTTAGTGGCATTTGCAATTTCATTATGAGAAGAGCCTTCATCTGTAATGAGATAAACAATTTAAAATCACTTTACTTGTCATTTTGTTGATAAAGATTGTCTGTAAGCCTTTGAGTGTATCTTAGGCATGAGGAACCAGGGGTCTTTAATGTTTAATTGAGTCTTTAGCTCGAGCCTTCATGTTAAATTCTTGGAGATTGTGTGAAACCATGTAAATCTGGGCCTCCATTGATGCACACCTTCTAGTTGAAGGAATATTTTAGCTATTATGAAGCATTATTGTCATTTAGTTTTCCAATTGTTGTGAAGGTTCTCAAAGATCTGGAAAAATCAAGTTTATCTGCTTAATCTCCCACCAAAAATTATTCAAAAACAATGAATCCTACCTGAACTACCCCTATTTTTCCCTTGTATGTCCACAAATGAATAAATTCTACTACCAAAATATGCAAAAGCAATCAGATTCCATAATGTCTTTAGTAACCTTAACCTTGTTTAGAAAATATCACCATTCTTTAGAAGTGACAACTCGTGAGAGTTAAATTGTGGTGCATTGATCATATTTTCTCAAGGTTTCCTTTCAAATTTGTGCAAAGAAGGATATCTTCATTCTCCTTCACCAACAGAGGTTACAAATGGGTCCTCTCACCTAGTTGAAAGGCACACCTAAAGTAGTGAGGATAGATCAAATCCTTTTGAAGGTGTTATCCATTTCTCCAACAACACACCTTATGAACTAGTGACTTGGCACTCTTATACTTGAAGGATTGAATGAGATTAGCCAAATTCCTGCCTTATTACCTATTTGATGACGCATCTACTGAATGAATATATCATGCACACTTTATCCTTGATGGTGGAATATAACTTATGTAACCATAACAAAGGCGAAAATGCTTATGCGCTTCACATCCGAGGCCTTCTCACATGCTTGGATATGAAATGAAGCAACCTCTTTACCATAGTAATCTTAAATAGCTATGGGCACATTGCTCTAGAGAACCTTAGAGAAATTGGTGATCCTCACCTCGCACCAGGGCTACGGAGGTTCTCCAGATGTGTATCCACCAGCACGCCTTGTTAGTAGTCCCGTATAGGTGATTTAGAGCTCAAAATAGTCTTGCCCCATTTTCCCTTTGAATCCATCAATTTACGGCCTTTACCATATTTTATTCCCAGTGTGGAGCTTGGGAGGTCTCTGCTTTCTTTTTGTTTCCATAATTAATTTGTTCCTGGGTCAAAGTTCACGTATGGGTCCATTTATGTTTCCTTATTTCTGAGTTCCTCGAAGGGATAAGGGTATTTGGATCTCCCATTCACTATTTATGTAAAAAACTGGGTTTCCCATTCTTTCTATCTCTCACATCGAAATTTGATGCCCTTGTCATTTTTTTCCCTAAATACTTGAAGGAAAATGAATGGATGTAGCTTTGAAGAGTGTATTTGAGCCTTGTAACATTTCTAAATCCTCTGTCCTTAGAAAAAATTCATCTCTAGGCTCAAATGGTCATTTTTCTACATTTTACAGTTTGACGGGCATTTCTCTGGTCAAATTTGCATCCTTGCATCGACATGGAACATGGCCTCTTTTGGTTCGAATCCTCACATTGACTCGATAGGATACTTTAGAAATTTTATGAATTGCCTAACTTAGAAATTTGTCCACGTGGAGGAGCGGTGCTCATTTGAAGATTTACTTTTTGGTTTGGCCTTGGAGTAGCACCAAGAGGACACGTGGAGGTCTCCACTACTCCACTTTGACTTAGACAAATTTTTATGTAGCTAATACAATTTGGCGGGACAGGGACATGTGGCAAGCTGCACTCATTCAGGGTCTCAAACTTGGGCACCATTTTAAAATTGCACCATAGAGACACGTGGAGGCTTCCGTCGGGTCTTCCCATACTTAGTCTTTTTTAAAAGGTTTTGGGAGGCCTGGGACATGTGGAGGAACCGTGCATGTTTGGGGACCGGCCCTTGAGTTTCATTTTAAAGAAGTGCCAGGAGGACACTTGGAGGCCTCTGCTCACTTTGCATTTTGCTTGGAATTTTCAACGGCCAAACATGAGATTTCCTCGGACTAAACCAATAAGCGTCTTCCATTAAAGAGCTTGAATCCTTTCCACAAATCTTTACGGAAAGGGACATGTGGCGAGCCACTCTTTCATGGTCTCAAATTTTGAAGCCATCTCAAGATGTTCCATTGTGATGCATAACATCATTTGACAAGTCCAAGGGGCAAGGAAGCAAACCATCGGGGAAAACTAGATTTTTGCCTCTTAAGGATTAAAGTGTCCAAATGGCTCACCAAGCCCCGGTAAAAGGGAGATCAAGGTTGAAAATTATAAGGAGTTCGGGGAAATATTTTCACTACAATCGGAGGCTGACTTGGATTTTTGCCTCTTCTTATGAAAAGGATTAAAATATCAAAATGGCCTATAGACCCAAAAAGAAGGGTGAAAGCTTGCTCCAGAATGACGGAGATGCGGACCTTTGGAGGAAAAATGGAAAATTTTGTTTGTGGGAAAAGGAGTTAAAATTGAAAAAGGAGTGGGGTTACTGCTTTAGGGACCCACATCGATTATTCTAGAAGCGAAGGGGCGGAGCTTTTAAGGAAACTTGGAAAATTTTCCCTTTTCCAAAATGGAGGTTAAATATCGAAATTTGGTTGCATTTACTTTGGGACCCACCTCGGGACATGTGTCGAGTCATTTCTCGGGCGGAGGTGCGGAGAAAAATGTAAAATGGAATTTTTTTCCATTTTTTCAAAAGGTTGTAAAATGCCAAAGGAACCCCGGGCTGTTTTAAAATTGAATCTTCACGTAGACGGCCAAAATTCAAAGTGAAGATCAACGCGAGTTGTGTGTTTGAATATGATTTTCCCCCATTTCTATGAAAAACTCCTAGAAGTGCATGTCTTCATGATTTCTTGGTATTTCCTACACAACAAGCATTTATGAGGGAGTAAATTTGGATATCTAAGTTTAGTGGGGAGATATGGAGATGTCTTTCACCATTAAAAGGTCATCGACTATTGGTCTCGATCTGATTTTCCATTTTTATTCTCCCACGAGCACGCAAGAACTAGATTTGACAGATTAGAGGTGGAAGTAGTTGTTGAATAGAAAGAAGAGTGATTTGTTAGAGGAAGGAGTTGAATGTGGGAGATTTTTGAAGAGATCTTCGCACCCGAGCACTGGCGAATTTTTGTAGATCGATTAAGGAATCATGATCGTGATCATAAGCAAGCACTCTTGTGGCACTCAATGTCTTGAATTTTTGGGGAGAAAGGCTCTTTTTTAAATGTTATAAATGGCACAAATTTATCATGTAAAGGGTTGGAGTGTGAGGGGTCAAGATTGATTTTCCTAACGAGAAAAAAGGCTTGATAGAGCCAATCCTTTTTGAGAAGCTGATTGAGAAACTGTATATCTCATTTGTATTGAATTTGATCATTTCAAGGTGGTTGCTTTAGTGTACTGACCATTGACAAGCTCGATATTGTTCTAGAAACTTTCACTGTTGATAAATTTAATCAAACTCAAGTTATTATTGTGTGGATCTTATGTAAAATGTGTGGTTTTACTTATGAATGTATGTAAATAGTTGTTATTGTTCCTATTGTAATCTTGTGTCAAAATCTGTCTCAATCACACAAGTCTCAATCCTTGTGATAGTTTAGTGGCATCTGCAATTTCATTTCTCAGAAGAGCTTTCATCTGGGGAGTGAAATAAACAATTTAAAATCACTTTTCTCTCATTTGTTGACAGAGATTGTCTGTAAGCCTATAGGTGTACCTAAGGCGTGATTGGGCTCAGATCTTGATGTTTTGTTGGGTTTTCCAACTCGAGCCTTTGTTTTATAATCTCATATATTGTATGAAAAAGTGCTAATATGGGCCTCCATTTAAGCACATATTCAGTTAACGAAATATTTTAGCTGCTTTCTGTGGCATTCTATTGGTTTAGTTTTCCATTTTGCAAAATTTCTCAAAGATTAGGTATAATCAACTTTATCCTACTTCACCTCCCACCAAATTCACTCAAAATAACTAATCCTACCCATACTACCCCTATTTTTCATGTGTGTATACAAATGCACAAATTTTACTACCAAAACATGCAGAAACAATCAGGATTCCAAATGTCTTTAGTAGCCTTGAACCTTGCCTAGAGAATATCTCCACTATCTAGAGTGACAACTCGTGAGAGTTAGATTTTGTTGCATTGATCATATTTTCTTCAAGGTCTCCTTAACAACTTCATTAGGAAGGATACATCCATATTCTCCATAAACAATAGGCTACAAAAATGGTTCTCTTACCTTGGTTGAAAGGCCACCCTAAAATACGAGGATAGATAAAATCCTCTTGAGGTTGCTATCCATTCTACACATCCCCGAGTGATTAAGGGCCGTTAGATCCCATCCCAGCTATGAAATGAATCATCATGATCTATCGTCTCTAAGCCTCCTGCTAAACCTATGATGCTACTCGGACTTTGAAGGAGAATCAATTTGGGTACCAACGAGTTATAACTAAGCATTCCTCTTCTCTCGTCCTCATGTTTCCACTAAGCTTCCATTTCCCTGAAAAAATTTGGGGTATACGCCTCCCGAGTAACTTGGTAACTTATTTCCTCCTAGGCGCATGACTAAGTGTTCCTTTGTTACCCTTGGTACTGATCCTATCAACTATCTCCCTATAAACTCATATGTCCCATGCGCCACATTTTCGCATTCCATACTTAGCAGATCACTCAAGGACTGAGCATCTTCAAAATTAATAACTCCCTCCATGGGGTGAATTATCTTAGGATCTCTGATGGACTATACATAGATCCTATCAAGGACTTCTTCTCCTAAGGGCTCAGTATAGGGTGTTGAATTCCCATCTGTCAAAGGGATGACCACCCTTTCCTCCTTGGTCTCAAAGCTGATATACACTTTTTTAAACCACAAGTCGGCATTGTTCTTGTAACACCATGGGTGCCTAAGAAACAACTTTGGAAATTTTTCTTCCATGGAGAACATCAAGAATTCAAAGTCTCCAGTGAACTTGGCCCCTTGAATGGTGATAAATGCATCCTTTAGAACTCTAATGGGCATTGCCTTAGTCTTGTTCGCCATATACAACACATTCAAAGATGGCTCTGATGTTGGCCTTCCCATATGATGGAAGGCATCTAAGGTAAGAACATTGACCTCTACTTCCATGTTGATAAGAATATAGCTCGAAGCCAGCGATCAACAATTTCATTTAGGGTAATCTCCTTATCATAGTTGAGGATGTGTGGAGGAAGGTTTGCATGAAAAACCTACCTTTCGGACTC
Organism: Taxus wallichiana var. yunnanensis; assembly: GCA_018340775.1. NCBI lineage: Eukaryota > Viridiplantae > Streptophyta > Pinopsida > Cupressales > Taxaceae > Taxus > Taxus wallichiana. The sequence goes on from CM031243.1 coordinate 750,545,513, forward strand.
TAGTCCGGTCATGGTACCTTCTCTCTTAGCCATTCTCCTAGCGAAGGTAATAATATTCTCTTTCCTCAACATTTTACATACTTCTTTGACCTCATCCAGTCATTCTTTGGAACTTCGGCATTCTTCCTTTTCTCCAATTTCCTCGATTTCTCCTTCAAACATTGGATCTCCCCTTGTAAACTCCGAATCACATCCATAGTCTCTTGATACACCTCTTTCTGATGATTAGGGTCCGGATACTTTCCATGTACTACTTATTACTGTTGAAACTAGTGTCCTTTGTCTTGGTATCTCCCTAGCAAGCGCAACCTCTACTTGCATTGTCACCACCACGAGTTTCTAGCCCGACTCACGTGCCACTCTTGGCATCCATTGTGAATCAGCCTTCTTGATGCTCACCATCCCAAAGCACCCTTGTCTTTCCGATCTTTGCTAATTCATAATCTCATAAAGTTCTAGACACTCCTCGTACTTATTTTCTTTACGCACCACGAGCATTGTAATAGGTTAGCACACTCGCATTTGTAATTCTCTATAAATCCACAATTATAATAGGTTCCTCATGGGAACTCACTTCATCCTCCACCGCATTCTTGTGACTAAGAAATCCTCCGTGAAAACCTCTCCCATGCGTTTCTCCATCTGCATGCCCTTCATAATGATGGTCATCATCCTTTTAAATGATTGCAAAGCTAATCTGGTGTACACCAGATTAATATCATCATGGATTTGATCAATCAATCTACATCCTTGGTATCATAGCTTGTAGAGGTACAAATATTGCAATAGCAAGAAAAATTCTTGCGGATTGTGTGTTGCGGTAGAGGGCATCTACTTGCATCATGATCCCTAAGGAAAAGCTCACAATCTCTTGACATAGTGTGCACCGACATCGAGGGAAACAATCCTTTGCATGTCCCTCCACTTTGCGATCATGTACACTAAAGCCCATTATGGACCTCATGCATTGAGTTTGCAGATATATTCTCTCACTTTGGTTGGCCATTTTAGAAATTTGAACCTCCATAAAAGGGCTAACACCGTGTATCAATGCTCCCAATAGCTTTGTGCGCAACGTAGGGTAACTTCGATGCCTTGCGTGGAGTGCATGAAAGTATTATGTGATATATGCCTTTATAATGTTGTTATTAATCCTCCGAAAAACCATTATGCGTGTTAAGAGGGATGAGTGTCATAAGATAGTTTTGACAAGAGACTATTGAAATGCGTGGCATACTCCGACACACTCTATGCAATTCCTATTCAATCTCCTTTAGAGTGTTGATGCTCTTCTACTCAAACTCGGGGGATATAGAACTCTGCTTAGGAAGGTGTTCTTGATGAGGTGTAGTCTACCACTGCCGTCGATGGGGTCATACTTCATGTACCAACTATGTGTGTGCCCTTGCAATGTTGTTGTAAATGTACTTGCCTTCCGCTTTGAGGTAGTGATTACTTTCACGTTCCCTAGTAGTTCACACTTGTGCACATGCTTTGTAGCATCTGATACCCCTATAGTCTAGTAAGTGCAAAGACATCTCAATAAATACTTGGAGAGGTGGTTGGGGTCCTTGTCCTATTGATCCAAAGCCTTGGTTTCCTCCAGTGTTTCCTCCTCCACCAGATCCACTAGATCCACAAGGTTCTATTCCTCCTGGCCCACTAGATCGACCTCCTATAGTTGGAAAAGGACCATATGTGGTCACGCCTAATGTTCCCAATGTCCCACTTTGAGCGTGCATAGATGTTTTGTGATATTTTACCACTACCAGGTTGTATGTCCCACGTCACTCCTAGATGCATTACCCAATCCTTGTGTACTTTCACCTTGTGCAAATTTTCCTCCAAATACGGGGATGGATTTCATAGCCATGGATGTTCCCAAACAAGAAATTATTCCTCTTGGGTGTTGATCAATTACTCCCATCGATACAAACTGGGTTATGAATAATTCTCCCTTGATCTAAAAAACCAAGCACTAGGGATTGGTCACTAGGTCTATTCATATGTGTGTTGACGGCTCTTCTCTCTCCATACGATGACTCTCATTAGAAGTTGAATGGGTCTCTCTCCCGCACTTTCCAATGTGGGGTAACACAAACTACTCAAGCTCCACATCCTCTGCGTGACCCTCGACTCCTTGCTTGCAGCGTCTTCCTCATAGATCCATCACACTTGTAACCTCAATTTTTAATCATCTCACTTTAATGAGATTCGATATACTTGAGTCATCTCTCCTCACTTTCCTTCTCAATCGCAATGTCCACCATCTTCCTCCACCCTAGATTCCTCTCTCGGTGCTCGAGAGAACCTTATTCGGGGTGGAAATTATTCTAAACTCGAAGTAATGACCAAGAGCTTCATAGACAAAGGAATAACATGCAAAAATGATCCATTAGGCTCCCTCAAAACTCAAACTCAAAGAACTTCTAGGTAAGAATACATAGAAATGGTGTATTCAAGAGTATAACTAGTCAACACTCTCTTCCACTAGTGATCAACAATATGCATCCAAGTTAGATCTGCATCTTGCACCCTTTGATAGTCATCTTGGCTCCATTCATGCAATCAATAGTAATAGCTTGATCTGGATGCGTATCTGAAATCCATTCATATAGTTCTCTTTGGAAGCAACAAAAGAATGTCTCATATAACTCATGTGATAGGTTCTCTTCTACCCATCTACGTGTATCGAACTCGGTCTAGTGCTAAATATTTGAGCAAGCGCATCCTCTATGCTTTATTGAACCATGTTTCAACACTTTCTAAGGTCAATCGCTCTGTCATCACACATCACAGGGACAAAGATGCATGCCATTTCTCACAACAACTTCTAAAGGAGGTCCCGAACAATGGAACCAAGATGTAGTCATTTTTTTACCCTTTAGATCAATAGTCTAATCCCATATGCATCACTTATTAACCAATGGGCACTAAGTGCTCACCCGAGGCACGTGTGGGTGCCGAGTCTCTCCTTTATGTGAGTTTCGTGAGAATGCATCATCTTAGGAAAAATAATCAAATACATGAAATAAAAGAACTATACAACATTATTAAGAACTTAGAGCGAGTTATCCTCTCATTGTATGTAGAAAATAGAAGTAATAAACAACACATGGAGATGGTTCATACAAAGGGAAATGCATAAGTATCATACTCTTGAACACATAGATGATTCATAACAGAACATTATATTCATACTAAATGAGTCAATAACCCACATTACATCCCTTGAGGTCATAATAGATCCTCATAGAACTATGCGAGAGCCAAGTCATGCATCGAGCTATATTATGCTCATCATATTACAAAAATGAATGAAAATCCATCCCCCTAAATGTACCATTGCTCATAGAGATATCCTAATCCCTAACCCATAACATCTGTCATTCCATTTTGCAGGGCTTCGCCTCTTTTCTCTCATTCCCCTTCTATCTTTCTCTTCTCCCTTTTCCTCTACAAGAGCTCGTATTTTTAACCTTAGTACCCACTTTGCCATACCTTTAATAAGTTATAGATTGGTCACCAAGTGTCGAGGTGGTCCTCCATGGAAGCATGCCTTCAAATATTCGAGATTTTCATTTCTTGAAATAATGCCTTACGGAACCTTCCATCACATGCCTAGAATATTCCATTTTTGATCCCATAGTCACCATGCTAGCACCTTATCCACAAGGGTCGTGCATTTCTTGTCGATTCTGGGATGCCAAATGTAGCTAAGTACAAAACCTATTTTTCCTTGTGCGCGTGTGTTGTGTGTTTTGTAAAACCCATCCAAACCCTTCCCTACGTGCCTTTAACCTATATGTCATTCTTTAACTAGGTCATGCGCACCGCATTCCCTTTTGTACTTAGGCTGATATTTTGGGGCCCAACAAAGCATCTCAACAACATAGAGAAAAAACGTGCAAAATTCCATAGCCCAAAGCATAAAAAGAATAAAAGACCACTCAATACAATCATAAGCCTTCTCAAAGTCAATTTTAAAAAAAAACATTAAAAAAATTCAAGGCCCATTCCAAAACAAGAATAATGTTATCCGAATGTACATCCCTTTAACAAAACCGGTCTACTTAGCCCACACAATCTTAAGAAGAAGGGCAAAATACACAAAGCAAGTGCCTTAGCCATAATCTTATATGACACATTAATAAGGGTGATATGCCTCCAATTAGTGATAACCTCTAGGTTCCAAGCTTTAGGAATGAATTTTATATTGCCTTTGTTGATAATATTACCTAAAGAATGATTCTGAAGAGCCTCTTTATACACTTTTAAAATATCCTTGCAAATAAAAGGCCAAGCTTCTTTATAAAACTCACACAGAAATCCATCTAACCTAACATTTTGTCATGAAAAAGGAAAAGGAGGGCACCATGAAGCTCTTCAATAGATAGAGAAGCATAACAATGCTTCCTATCCTGCTGACTCAGCTTGCATCGAACAAAATCAATGCATTACTGAAGAGCATCATTATTCTCAAAAGATAACTACCTGACAAAAAAACCAAGATGTAGTGCTCCAAAAAATTTAACGTGATCTCCGAGAGAGAGGTGACTTCAGAATGAGCTAGTTTAATGGGCTTTATTTTCTCCCTAACATGCTTGGATTTGAGAAATTTAAAGAAGCTTTTAGAGGCACGATCACTATCTTTCAACCAGTGAAGCCGCACACAAATCCATACACCCTTTCTCTTTGTTGTTCAATAAATTTTGTATCTGAGATATGCGGCTTGAAATTGGGTAGGCCCATCGAAAGGTTGGGACTCGAGCAATAAGGTGGTTTTTCAAAATTCTTGTTGAAGATCCATATCAACATGTTTACGGACTTGGGCAACCTGTTTTCCAAAACGGCGGAGAAGCTTCGCCATCTACTAAATATCTTCATTCCACAAGGAAATCCAACTAGAGAAAAGTGGCAGATGTGGTGCCATATTCTAGACATGAGCTATAACATTTAAGACCCCTGGGGTACTCAACAAAGACACATTCAGATAAAACTACGTGTTTGGAAGCCTGAGAGTTGCCCAGTTCCGCATGACCGTAAACGAGATGGGAGAAGTATCCGACAACAAAATATCTAGCAAGGTGGTGACTACCTAGAGAATAACTATTAGATGTTAACTCAAATATCTATTGTTGAGAAATCTTGACACGATCGACCTATTTTAAAACACACACGAGTCCCTCCCAAAAATTTGACTAAGTAAACCAATTTTGAGAAGTAAATTCATGTCGCATTTTAAAAAGAGGGTCTTTAATGCTCCACCTATTTTTAAAATAAAACCAAAATTCATGCTCTCCAACACACCACCACATAGGAAGGGCCCCCATTTTTCCTTGGAATGTTCAACCATATTAAAATCACTATAGAAAATCCAATAAACAAGAGGTAAATTATCACCTAACCAATGCCATAACGCCAGACCTTTCCGGGCCATCATTAGGTGCATAAATATTTAATACCCCAAGAGAACAACCATTAAGATTCAAAATAATAAAAATGACCCAATTGTTAGGATTGTGACCTATGACAGTTATCATGGTAGAAAATATAGGAGACACAGAAATAGAAACACCACCTTTTCCTTCTAAGTGAGAAGAAAAATAATGATGTAATTCGGTGCAATACACATTAAGGAAGTCTGAAGAAGGAAACCAATAATTTTAACTTCTTGTAAACAAATAACATCAAGATTACCAATTAAATGACAAACATGTTTCACAGAATATTTTCGAGCATTATGTGAATCCTCTAACATTCCATGATAGACAATTCATGAAAGGTCATAAATGACCAACTCCTTTTCGTGATCATCCTGCAACATATCTTCTAAGCTTAAGATGCCAAAGCTATTGGAAGAAAAACATAATGGTTTGAGTTGAGAGGATCTGTTGAGTTAGTGTGGCACCTACGCTCACCCATCCCATCTGCTTGCCACTTTGAGTTCTCATGTGGAGGACTTTGTGAATGGCGTTGGTAAGGCGACATAGTTTCCACTATCTAAGAATTTTGTTTAAGCGGAGTTGGCTAGCTCTTCTCGGGAAGAGAAGGTCTTTCTTGTTGAGGTGGAAAGAGCAAAGTGAGGAAACCAAAGCCAACTAGTGCCTAAAAGAGGGTGAGGGTATCGTAGAAGAATATGTACCACCGGAACCCATCTTATTATAAAAAGTGTTCCATTCCTCGGAAACAATCTTTTGCCAAGAAGAAACACATTAAGGGTTAACTTGTTTAGCACGTGGAGCCGGAGGACAATCATGAATACAATGGTCGAGTGCCTTAAGAATGAAAAAAGTATTGGGTAGGTTTAAATAGATAATATTATGTGAAATATGCATTGAACCAACTTGAATTTCTATGTGGTACGGTAGATCGGAGGCTAGATCAACCTCGACACAAACCGGTTTGTGTGGTCTAGCATCAAAAATGGTCGGGTTTGTGACAAATCACATGTACAAAGGGTCGACAATATAATTCAAAAAAGTATAAAGTTGTAATGGTAACCACTGGTAACTCCACCTAGAAGGGTACTCGAAGGGATACTTGGTTGGACATACTAAAATCAAGGGTCCATTTTGATAGAACAAGCAAATTGTTAACAATACACCAATACGTAGAACCCTCATAAATAAGTTGGGCTTGTGACAGACTCACAAAGAGTAAAGAAATAAAACACTTTGTTGAGGTTTTGGACACCAATAACTTGGATGCCAGTTGTTTCCCAATGGTTTTTATGCGCAGTCTGTAAATCAACTCGAGATAGGATGTGGCCACATAAATATGTTATCAAGAAATTATTTCGATAAAATGGAACATCAAGTTCAACAAAAGTAATATCAATAAAAACATCCAGAGGGTTTTTAGTTTTATTACCTCATCGTAAACCTTGGGGATGAATTTCCTCACACATTTGGGAACCATCTTCACCACCATTTACAATGAATATTGCAACTAGACGGTTAGAGGTCATTACTGAAAGGAAAGCATGGCCCAAAACAAGTAGAATAAATGCCCAAAACATCGTGATATCAAATCACTGAGAAAATAGTGAAAAGATACAAAATTAACAAGACCTAAGGAAGAAGCTCGCATGAGCGAGAGCATGCATGTAAGAAAAACCCTAGTAGAGCCGAGTACTACATAGTCTTCCCTTGATCACCTTGAAGCACGATTTTTTCCCAATCGGGTTGGAAAACTTTTTCTTTTGGTTAGTCTAAAACAATTCACTTGAGTTTTAAATCATGTTGTGAAGAATTTTTTTTCTTTTTATGGAATGATAGATAATTAGTATGGACTAATAATTTTTCAAGAAATCTTTTTAATGATTATTATAGAGAGTTGGTTTTCTTGATGATGGATTCTTATTACGAATATTATGATTAAAAAGATCATGCAATGCTAAGTAAATTTTAGAATATTATGTGTGAACCTTTCCTTGATTCAAAATTTGTTGTCTTGGGTACATGCATAGAAGTGTTTTCTCTTATTATTTCTATGCCTAGTGATCATGAAGAAAAAATTATAAACACAGTGTATAAAGTAATCTACAAAACTTGTCAAGACAGGGAAGTCTATTTTATGTTAGTTTATCTAATAACCATAGTTATTATAAGCGGAAAGGAATGACTATGCCCATGATCATGGACACATGAATTATAAGAATTATATTATTAATTATGAATTATATGGAAGATAAATTATTGGAAGAGGATTTATTGAAATATATTTCATGGTTTCATGGAAAGGTTATGTCAGGCTATGACAAAAACTCATTTCATTTTATCTCTCATACATTCTAGAAAATTTTGGGATTAATAGGTGAGAATAATTTAAATATATATCTAAAATACTTCATTGGTCTTTGTCTTTGGTTTTAGACATGTACATTTTGACATGTTTATCTTTTTACTATGTCGAAGGCATTTTTAAAGTGGGTTTGAGGTTATGACAACTAACATACATTATCAAAATAGAGGGAAAAAATTAATTAGGTATATGGTCGTTGATTAAAAACATTTGGGATTTTAGGTTAGTGATAGTGTGGAAAATTCATAAACTCGTCATTTTTATCGATTGTGATGATATTGGTTTCTTCGTAATGCTAAGATTCGTTCGTGAGATAACACACCATGTTTACATGATATGATTTGATGGACTTATTAATTAAAAAAGGAATCACTTTTGGGTCTACTTATCTATGAGGAGAAGGTCACAAAGCCTTACTTCTTCACATTAGTCTATATTTAGGCCCAAACTTCCTATGAATTCCACGTAAATTTTGAAAATAAAGGTGGTAGAGGTATATATATGTTGCTTTATCCCATGTTCGTTTAAGATACTTTTAATGAGCTCACTTGTTTTTTTTCGTAGTTTGGAAGCTAGCTAGATATGTTTAACAATTATAACAGAAAAAACAAGAAAAATTGAAACTAACAATATAAAAAAAAAAAACATAATATTTCATTGATGAAAATTTTTGGCTTCTAGGATGTCATGATGTGATCATAATTATATTTTAAAATAACCATATGATGATTTCAAGTTCCTCCATACACTTTGGGAGAAGATTCGTAAGTTTTAATCGAGATGGTTGTATGCATATTTATTTATTTCTAAAATTAGTTGAGCTTATAAGCTGAATTGGGGCCAACAAAATGCTATAATGAGATAGCATTTTGGTTGGGCTTCAAACCATAACATATTGGATTTTCACCTTTTTCTATTTTAACTCTTTTAAGAAAAAAATGCAGTCACATGAATAATGCAAGTGACATGGATAAAAAAATGTGGAGCACAAATAATATAAATTATTTAATTAAGAAAAATTTGATCCATGGAATACGTGTGTGACATGTACATATTTAATTCCCACCTTATTTTTAACTTTCCATTCATATATTTGTATAATTTAACAAATTATATGGTTCCCTATCAAAATCATTGGTGTCGATGTCCATTGATGAATGAGACCGTCAAGATTCTTGATGGGGAACTTTAATCATAACCTTAGTAGCTAAATAGAAACCCTAATCTCAAATGTGTATGAAATCCATACCATAGGACACCATGTCCAATCAACATCTCTTTATCTCCAAAGTGTCTCGTGATATGCACATGCTAATTCCCCTTACATTTACATGTGTTCAAACTATCCAAAAACAACAATTCTTGTAATTACAAACAAATATTCACTTTAACATTATTATTCAACCACTCTTTAAGTTTTGACATATCTCCACAATATATTGTCCGATGAATACACAACATTCCCTTTCCCCTTCAAATGGTTGACAAGATTTTAATTTTGTTCTAGGAGAGTATAGTATCTCATCAGTTCCCCTTAGTGTGTTCCCTACGGAAAGATGGCACTTATAGACCAAGAGGGGAGCATACTACGAGAGATTTTCCCTTGTCTACTAATTTTCATCAACTTTGTAAATCCCCCTAGTATAAATATATTGATCGGTTTCCAAATCAAAGGGACTCTTTTCTCTTATTCCCCATAAAATTCGAGCCCTTGCAAACAACTTTTCTAAATGTCGACTCCACTTTTCACATATTTTGTTCCCTTATCTTCACTCATATGTCAAATAGTCTAATTTAAACAACTACCAACAATGTTTACTCCTCTTTAACATTACCACATAATACGCCATAACTCACAATATTAGTTTTTACTTTTGTTCCAATCTCACTTCCTCCACATAAGCAACAAATCCTATGCCTCACCGAACATAACCCTTCTTCTCACTTATCTTCCCCTTTCCACATATCATTCCTCCACCGCATACCTTTAAACGTTTATATTACATTTCTCATGTGCAAGGGTTAAATTTTACGGCCACCTATGTCGACCTTATATTTTTGGGTGATGGTAATTTTTAAATACTACCCTTCAAAAATACAAAACAATGTTATATATTTCTTAATAATAAAATATATAAAAGATTACTTTGTATCTTTTTTACTATATTTAATATGTGCTAATATAATTTACATATAGTACTCTATAAAAATGAAGATATTTTTAAAAATATGTAAGTCACATATCACGATTATTTCATAAATTTATAAGTATTTTACAACCGAAATCACAACAATCATCTTAACGGGCATCAAATTTAACCTTTGCAGGTATGCAAGATACCTAGTAATTTAGTTATGTCAAAAACTAAACAACAAATAAATACATTATAATCATGTTCAAACTCTCTCTCAACAATAAAATTTTTATATTTTTTGTCCAAAGCTCAAGACTATTAGAACAAAAGTATAGGACCGTTGACAAATACATTATTGGTAAATGGAGTGTAGGAAGATAAACAATTAATGTATGTTAAAAATTAATTATGGGTTTATTCCTATCCCTTTGGATTTAATTTAGATATCTCAAAAGCTAAACAATAGGATTTAATTTAGTTATCTCAAAAATATAAGCGATAAATTAACATATGATATTCCATGTACAAACCATATGGCGGTAGGGTAAAAATAGCTTTTAAGACTATTGGATAAAGAAACATAAGACGGTTGGATAATAAAACATAGGACCATTGGACATATACACCATAAACCCTTTTTCCATTGTGAAATTGATTACAAATAATTATCGAAAATAAGTTATGGACCTTAGGATCGAATAATTATTGCGATGAAATATCATTGTTGTGAAAATTAAACCTGTCGTAAAACTAATGCTTTTTGGTGAAATAAGTTATGACAAACCTAATACATGGTACTCGGAAATCCAACTTCGGATGGCTCTTATAGTGCGAAGATTCATATAATGATGCAATTCATTCTATTTACACTATCATACATCAGGTTATCCTAAGTTACCCCTCAAAATCCATTTATTAGAAATGTAAGTAATCAATAAGGAATTAGGTTGTGCTATGATGTGAAGGTTGTCTTTCCAGTTCGGGTTAGATACCTTTACACCAACTTACATTGTCTATGGAGAAGAAATTTATCATGTGATGGTCATTTCATGAGCTATGTATCTCCCACATGTAACGTAAGTTAGCACAGTCATGCTTCGTAACGCAGTGGATGAACAAGTTTTATATGTTGTGTGTAACTTGAAATTGATTTATCTTAAACAATTGATTAAATTCTAATAACTGAACCAAGTGACATGGTGATGGGACATGTTTCAGAGACAAATGTGCAATCTAGAAATAGAGCATGCAACACATGACTCATAAACTTTGGCCGAAGTAGTGTATGTCATTACACTGTCAAGTTCACCTAGTTCTAACTAAAGTGTGAGATGCTTAGAATGGGATTCGTTTAAATGAATTCCGGTATAAAATTAGATAAACGCTTGTAAAATTAATGTTGAGAAGGAACTAAAGCATATACATTGTATACATACTCGAAAGAGTATCTTATGGGGATCATTGAATCCAGTTGACCCATAAATATGCACATGCTTAATTGATTTGTTATCTAAAGAATTGTAAATATAATATCTTGGACTTAAATACTAGTTTTTACATTTAAATATATTTAATATGGGAATTTTTTTAAATCTCATAATTATGATGTTTGGAAAGTGGTTGTTACAATATTCTTCATGAAAAAATATAGAGCCCAAAAGAGAAAGAATAAACAATAATTATAAATAGAGGATTCAACCAAGAATGTCATTGCATTTGAACTAAGCATAAGGAAAACTACATAAGGTTTGATCCCTCTTGAGGTTATACAAAGTAACACTTGTCTTTATTAGGGTTAGTCCAAACGATGATATGGTACATTTTGGGAACAAACTAACATTGTCCCTACATGCGTAAATTGTACTCATGTCGAGTATTGTGAGAAAGATAGACATAGTTGTTTTTGCAAAATCACAACACCCCCGAATGTCCTGAGTCTAAAATGGGGCATCCGGTGTGATTGCACAACATTGGACCATCTCTCAAGCTGTGGGACTTACGGACTTGAGATGGCCCTCCAAAGAAGGTTGGTTCCTGCTTCCTAAACTACTTGCCACAAGTTACTCTAGTGCAGGAAAAACCTATCTATCCTAATCTAACCATTCAAAGGAGAGAGAGAGAGAGAGAGAGAGAGAGAGAGTGAAAGAGAGCCTACACTAAGTCGCGATACACTAGAAAAGGAAGAGGCTGATAAAAAATCCAACTGCTTGAAGTGGAGAGAGGTGAGCAATGGAGAGGATGGACATATACATCACAGGACAGAGATGAAGTTCACATAGAACACCACTTCAAACCCCATTAAACACAGCTCTAGAACCTGTAATAGACATTAGAGTATGCACGGTATACCCTACAATGATGAGAGGCAAGAAGAGACAATAAAATAAGAAAAGGATGGACAAGATGCATAACAAAATAGATTTTATTGCCCCATAAGGTCACACAAGACAACATCGGTGGGAAAGAGGCAAGAAAATGCCATTACAGAGAGCCATGAGAGGAGGCTTAGACTTCACATTATTCCCTAGGGAAGAAAGAGAGAGAGGGGGCACAAGAGAAACAATGATCAAACTTTTAGAAAATACCCCTCCTTTACAATATATAGGAAGAATAAGAGAGAAAGGAGAGAAGAATTCAAACCCTGCTCCAACCACCCCTGGAAGAGTATTAAATCCACCTACCATAATGAAGAGTCTCGCTGTAACACCCATGCCCCCATCATTTTCCCTTACTGGGCAAGAAAGAGGCCCATTCTTCATCATGGTGACAGTGGGGACTTTACATCCCTTGAAAATGACGGACTAAAACATTAATGGTTACAGGTGAAAGACGACGCTGAGAGCTTTCTAAAATGCTCCCCTTGCCCAAATCTCGAGTTTCAGGTCAAAAGATATGTCCGTCTAAAGATTATGCATCGAGATTTTACATAAATGGTGAAAATGTAATATTTGCAAAGTAGATCTACGCACCTAAAAATACAAACTGTGTTTTTTGCAAAAAGACAAAAAAATCACAAAACATCCTGCATGACTCTGCCGCAGCCCAAAATTCACTTTTGCCCAAAAGCCCCCACAAGTCCGTAACCCTCTCATTTTCATTTGGCCAAAAAAACCTCCTCGGGCTTGAGGGCCCATACTTACAAATTGCGCTTTTATGAAAGTTGTAAAAATGCAAAAACTCTCGTGGCCCCAGTAACTTTTCATTTCCCAAAAGTCATCTTTGGGCCCGTTGGCCCACATTTTCCACTTTGGCGAAAAGTCTTCCCCAAGCCCGCCGGCCCGCACGGCAAAAAAATCCTTCCAAGGCCCACCTTCTGCTTTGACTCAAACATGGCCACGTGTAGAGCTAGTGCACGTTTGGGGACCACTTTTGGATTTTTCCTTTGAAGTTGCATTTGAAGAGACACGTGGCTCCTTCCGTGACTTTTCTTTGTTTCTTTGTGTTTTGGCTAAGTCCCTTTTGTTTGGCGGGGCCATATGTCTAACCCTAGACATGTGGAGGCTCAATGCTTGTTTGGGACTGTCCCTCCGTATTTTACTTTTGAAGTTGCGGCGAGTCAACACGTGGCACCTTCCGCTGGTTCTTTTATACTTAGCCGATTCGGGCCTGCTCTGCCCCATTTTTACTCCGAGCACATGGCAAGCCCGCACTCATTTGAGAACCCACTTTTGGTTCTTCAATTGAAATTGTGCTTTGAGATGACACATGGAGAATTCCACTAACTCTCTTATACTTAACCAATTGTAGGGCTGGTTCAACTTTCGGGCTCTAACCACGTGGCGAATTGGCACTAGTTCAGGGTCCTTCTTTGGGCCAAGCCTTTTGAAGTCAAGCCGATGAGACACATGGAGGCTTTCACTACCTTGAGAATTTTCAAATTTCGACATTGTCTCCTTTCCAGACCTGGGACATGTGGAAGCTTCGTGTTAATTTGGGATCGGCCTTGGGATGCGCCTTTTGAATTTGTGTCGTTGAGGCACGTAACACTTTCTGTTGGCTTTGTTGTATTTAGACTTTTCAACGGCCGGTGCTACCCCTTTAATTTTTCTTTTGGGCCTAGGACATGTGGAAGCTTCGCGCTCATTTGGGGGACTGCCTTTGGCTTTAACCCTTGAAGGTCTGCCGCTGAAACATGTGGAGGCTTCCACTGGTCCTTTCATACTTAGTCAATTTAAATGGTCGGCTCTGTCCCCTTTTTTGTCTTTTGGACACATGGAGGGCTTGAAAAAATTTGGAGCCTCCACTCTTGATCCTTTGAAGTTGCGCCATTTAAACACGTGGAGGCTTCCAGGCCGACCTTCCTATACTTAGCTGATTTGGGCCTGCTACCATTTGACTTCTGTTGGACCTTGACTATGTGGAGAGTTGGCACTAGTTTGAGTCTCCGCCTTGGGCTCTCACTTTTAAAATTGTGCTGAGCTGACATGTGGTTCTTTTCACTCGTTTGGACTTTTCAATGGCCGACTCTGTCCCTTTTCGGACCTGGGACATGTGGAAGCTTCGTGGCACATTTAGGGTCTCCATTTTGATGTGCCTTTTGGAATTGCACCAAGCCCGAGGTGTGGTGCCTTGACAAGAAGTTTGATGTTCGGCCCCGAGTCAACTCGTATGCGGCTAAGTCCAAAAACTTCGAGCCTTTCCCTGTTTTCTTTCCCGTCGAGCTCGATCTTCTCGGGTTGTTTGCTCCTTCACCGACCCCGCTCTTTATTTCGAGTCCCACCTAAAACCCGTGGCAGCTTGGATTTGAAATGTGAGCTCGCAAGATGAGCCAACCCTTCGATTTTCTTATGCAAGGTCATGTTTGATCAATTTTACTGGGGAGGGCAAAATTGAGATAACAATAGTTTAATGAAACATAATGCACTTCTCCTACATCAAATACCTTCTTTACAAACCCTCATCCTCTACCTCTTTATAGGTTCCTCAACACATACTTGATCCCTCCATCACCTTTAATATGTCTATTCTTCTGAGGCATGGTTTTCCACTTAAAGAAAACATTCATCCAATTTTACCCCTCACGTAAAATTGGACAAACAGTCCTCACACAGAGAAAATAGAAGGATAGTTTCAGCCATGGGAGCTCACATTTCAAGGTCAAGCCAAGTGAGTTGAAGTGGAGAGACTTTGAGAGTCGATGGGATGCACGTTTAAAGAGAAATTTAAAATTTCAGACATAGAAGAATTTCGACTCGGTGGATCAAAACTCTGAAATGGTGAGCTCAAAAGATCCATAGGACATCAAAGTCTGAAGTCTGAAATTTGGACTTCATACATTTAAGATTACAAAGCTGGTAGTGGGGTCGAGCGATGAACAATTCCAAGTGGGGAGGAAAAGGGTCTGAAACCCAAAGTTTGAAATTTGGACTTCAGGATTTATGAGAAATGTGTCGCCTTGAAAGGATGAAGAATACTTGAAAGCCCATAACCTGAACCCTTAAGACCCCAAACTCAAACCCGAACCCCCTAAAACCTTGAAACCCAAACCCCGAAAATCTCAAACCCTGAAGTCTAAATTTTAGACTTTGGCCTTTAAATAGTTTGAAACATTGAAGCCCCAATGCATGCAAATCATAATCAAACACAAACCCAAAGTCTGAATTTAAAACTTTGAAGTTTCAACATTTGAGGTTTCACGAACTCAGGAAGATGAACAGTAACAACGACCTCCAAAGTTGAAATATGAGAAGTTATGAATCCCGAATGTCTAAAATTTTGGATTTTAGAGGGTGCGGTGCAAGGTTGGAGTCCAAAAAGGCAAATCAACCACTCACATTTATGGCAGCATGACACCCTCATCTTTAGATGGCCATAACTTTTGACTTAGAGCTCAGATTTGCACAAAATAGGAGTTTTAGAAAGCTCTCAGTGTCCTCTACACAACTAATATTTCAAAATGTTAAAGTATAGTCCACCTTTTTAGAGGAATGGTTCCAAGTTTCTCACCTACCCAAAATGATGAAGGTATGGGCTTCCTTTCTTCCCTAACAAGCAAGGTACAATGGAGTATGGGATTTGTAGGCTTTCCCATGACTCCTACAAGGACAATGATGGATTTTGCAGGAGATTGGAGTGCATTTTTAGATTTTCTTCCCTCTCTCTCCTCATTTTATTCCTCTATAAAATGTAAGGGGTTTGCGTAGCAAAATGTTGGTCATTTTCTCTCCTCTCATGCACCCCATTCTTCTTTGGGCTTCAAGCCTTCCTCTTAAGATCTATAATGGCTTCATGCCTCTTTCTACTACAACAATGTATTGTGTATATCCATATGGAGCAATAATATTATGTCTGTGTTGATCTCTTTAACCTCTCATGGTTTATTGTCTTCATCTTACCTTTCATTGTGCTTGCTTAATATGTGCATTTCCTTGGTTATTACATGATTTTTGTGTGTTGTTCTCATTCGGGAATGATGTATTGGATGTAATTTAGTTTTTGGTGTAGGTCCACCCTTTCTAGGTTCATCTATTCCATTGTTTTATAGGCTGGGGAAGTGATCAACACTCCTTTCTTGGTGTATCACCGCTCTTAGTGTAGGTTTTCATTCCATGTATCTTTCTCCATGTCCTCTTGGAAGCATTAGATTAGGATTAGTCAGTAGTTTTCCTGCATTAGGAGTAGTTAGTGACAGGTAGGTTAGGAGCAAGAACCAACCTTCTCCAGAGAGCTATCTCATTTTGCAATGTCCCACACTTAGGATAGCTCCATGTTATGCAATCACACCGAATGCCCCATCTCAAATCGGGTAATTTGGGGGTGATGTGATTTCACCATAACAAAAACTTTGTATGCCCATGTTGGGATTTATTGAAGATGAGTTGGATTTCAAATGTGTGGAGTCCATTCAAGATCAAAGCACTTGTGCCATTTTTAAGCCATTAAGTTTGAATTTTTTTCCCTGGCTATGTTAACTATACAATTACATTATGGAGGAGGAAAAAAACTACCCAATACCATGTTTTCACATTCCTCCATCTACTTAAGACAAGATTCGTAAGTTTTAATCAAAGATGACTATTTGCATATTTCTTTCTTTCCTACAATTACTCCATCTTGCAACTGAAGGGTTTGTAACTAGGTGCTTATAAGGAGCGAAAACTTGGTTGGGTTTTAAACCAACAACCTTTTCTATCCTCCCCATTTTAAAACTTTAGGGTTTCCCTTGCTTTATTTTTGCCCCTATAACTTTGAGATTACACTAGCATGAATATTGCGAGATGATTTTGATCCAATATGTCATTGATTAAGACAACATAAGATTTAGGGGTGAACCTTTCCCTTTGATCATAATGCGACATTCTTAAAGACCGATCACTGCCATATGTACCTCCTAGGCACATGTGTCAAATCTACACTACGTAGATTTGACATTTGGTCAAAATAAGATGGTCTTGAAGATAGACCACCACCATATGTACCTCCTTCCCACATGTAGTCAACCTGCAATTTGTATAGTTTGAAACGTTGCACCATTTAAATGCCAAGATTTGTGGCTTGTGAGAATTGTGAAATTCAACGCTTTCAATTTGAATCAATTTGTCACAACTCATGTGCTTCAATTAGGGCTCGACCAGATCATAAAGCTATGGAAATATAGTGGCTGCCATGTTTCACCCATAACCACTAGTGTCGATCGAGATCAACTACTTTTTAGCAAGCTTGAAAACCCCCTTGCTCTTACGACTCCAATCATTGTCAATTCTCACAAATCGAGAATGTTATTTTTAGACATTAAACCATTTAAACGCCAATATTGGTGGCTTATGAGAGTTTTGTCCTTTAATTGTTGTGATTTTTGAACACGTTAGTTAAATCGACCAAACTCATGTGCCTCAATTAAGTTTTGTGTAGCAGATCAAACACTTAAAGGCTGATTTTTACCATGTGTCACCCAAGACAATTATCTCATTCAAAGCTGAGCAATGTTCACCAAGATTGAACCCCTCCTTTCACTTTGTCTTCATTGATTATTATTAGATCCTGCACCGACATCTTCCACTACTATGCATTATACTTTTCTACATGTCAACTCCATATAATTCCGCATATTTTTTTGCTTCTCTTGACTCATGCATCCAACTAGTTTCATTGAAATAATTACCAACAATGGTTACTCTTCTATATCGTTACCACCCATTACACCACAACCCACCATACTCATTTTTGCTTTTGTTCCTCCATCGCTTCCTCTTTATAACCAAAAATCAAATACCTTAATCAATACTACTCCACTTCTTTGTTTCCTCCCCTTTCCACACATGTCATTCCTCCACCGCATCCCTTTTGGTGTTCACATTGCACTTTGCTCGCATGCGATTGCTAGTTTAATTATCTCAAAAAAACTAAACAACAAATAAACACATGATAATCATGTTCAAACATTCTCACAATCTAAGAAATTATATGCTAAACTTACTTTCTCACAAACTTGAGAATGTAGGAACAAAAAGCATAGAACCGTTGGACAAATACAACAGGGAGAAATGGAGTGTCGGAAGATAAAGAATTAAGGTGTTCTAAACAATCAATTATGCGTATAGTGCTCTCCTTTGGATTTAATTTAGTTATCTCAAAAGCCAAACAATATGAGGGTAGGGTAAACAATAACTTTTAAGACCGTTGGATAAAAAAACATAAGACTGTTGGATAATAAAGCATAGTACCGTTGGACAAATACACCATAAAACCCTTTTGCCTTTTGGAATCCAGAGTGCTTATCCATGATTTCTTTGTTTTAGCACCTTGTTTTGGGGTTCGCTTGTTGACAGTCAGCGTGTTTAGTGTCTGTTTTTTTCTAGAGTCTTACACGGCCGTGTGTTTTCTGTCTCAGTTGTATTTTGATTTGTTTATCTTTGTTTTTGTGTTGTGAATGGATTTGTTTTCGGTTTTCTTTTTTTTTTTTTTGGTGTTTTTATCTTTCTATCTGCAGGGAGAGGAGAAGAATAGGGTAGAGCCTCCAAAGCCTCGGCCCAAAGAAGAAGCGCAACTGCAATGCCTCAGAGTCTGGCGGGACAAGAGCAACTGCAAGGAATTCATTTGGATTTCGAGAACGCCCTGCAAATCCTCGGCCCTCTTCTTCTCCGCCTACAATAACAGAGAAGCTGCAGCAAATTTGTAAGTCCCCTACATACTCATAAACCTGCATGATCATATGTAATAGAATTATATGGCAATGCGAATAGGATTTTGAATGTCTATTTTGCTGTTATAAATGATTTGGTACGTTGGAAATTCGCTCAAAACAAGGGGCGGGGTTTGTGAATTAAGCATGTTGTTTGAGTTTCATGGTTTAAAAGCAGCACGCCATCGAACATGCCCGCAGGTAAAAATCCATTTCAGTTGCTCTGCTGTCATTGGCTCTGTCAAAGGATTCGACCTCTGCCATATTGGCAGGTATGTTTTTTTCTGTTTTGGGTGTTTTGTTTGTTTTAGAATGGAGATACTGATAATGTTGAAATGCGGGGCAGATGTGTATGTTTTTATGCATGCGATGAGGTGGGAATGTTTTTTTGGCAGGTATGTTTTTATGTTTTGAGTTTCATGGTTTCGGGTATGTTTTTTCTGTTTTGGGGTTTTGTTTGTTTTAGAATGGAGATAATGATAATATGTTGAAATGCGGCGCAGATGTGTGTGTTTGTATGCACGGCGGTGCTGGTGACCTGCACGCGCAATTTCACCAACAAATGCAGCGCCCTCTTCTTTTCTGTTGATGCCCGGCATTTCTCTGTTCTAAACGTCATCACAAATGTGCTGGCTCTTTATTTTCTGGTATTCGACATTACTGGAGAACCCGGGTCCTTCACGGAGTGCTGTTGATTGTTCCAACCAAGCTTTCCATACAAGAATATTGTTCCGCTTGCGCCGACGCGAGATCGAACCCCGGGACTAAACCCTTTTGCGAATCAAACGCGAGATCGAGATATTGAAAAGCAAGTTATAGAGCCCCTGTTCAACATATTACGACCATACGATATTTGAGGAGATGCAAAAATTCGACTTCTAGCTGCTCTTCTTTGGGTTTCTGTGCGGTGTCGGCACAGGAATGGCGGTCATTGACAACATGGACCAAATTGGACGTATATGTGTTTAAATCCCTCATCAGCATTCGGGGATTTTTTGAAGAATTGAGCGGGTTTTGTCTCCGAACATTTTATCAAAAGTCTGCTAAATTTTATATAATTATGTTCGTTTAATGTGTTTTTGGGAATGCCTCTGTTTTGGAATAACGCTGGTTTAATGTTTTTTTTGCTAATGGCCCTGATATGGTTGTCTTTTGAAATGTTGCCACAGGGTAGATGTTGTAGCAGGCAGATTGAAGAAATGCCAGATCTGAAATTTAGAAGATGTGGCCTCATGCCTTGTAGCAGAACTAGATGGAGGCACAGGGGCAGTATCGGACTTTTCTTGGTGGTAAGTTCTATTTTACAACAGGGTATAATTTGTGCCTGAAGATTTTTATTCTTGTCAGTAAGTCTCTGTGAAAAAAATCTCCACTTAGGCTTCTATCTCGAGTTGTCAATGTTCTATCTCGGATGTGCAACACAGACTTGCACCTGTGCAGTTGCTTGTTTTGGGTTTGAACTCTGTCATTTTCCATACTTTTAATGCTTCATTATTTGATGGTGTTAATGCTTTGATTCCACTGGCGCTTTGAATCCACTGGCTCTTTTTTTACAAACTAGTTCATCTTACATTTGGTTCAGCTCGACTCTGTAGACTTATTTCCTTTCATTTTAATCTTTCTGCGGCTCCATTTGGGTGTGCTCGGATGCTTTTGAATGCTTTGAGATTTACACCTTGTTCGCTCTCTACTCACTACTTTTCATACATATTGTGAGCTTTCTAGTTTTCTTGTTTACTTAGAAACTTCTTGTGTGCAAGCTTTGTCACTACCGCTATCATGTTTCTATCCCTCTGGTTAGCTTCTCGGAGAACGAACCGGTACCATATTACCCTGATATCACCATTTCTTATAGAGATTGATACCACTAATTCCTTTTGGACTAGACATGGCTATTTCCATGGATTCCTTCCTATTCATACCTTTGAACATTTGAATTGGTAGGTATTCCTTGCCGTAACATTTTATTCATAGCTGTTGATCATACCCAATGCATGGCGTATATGTTTTTCTTCAGCCAATGCACAGGCATTGTCTCTGTCAACACAGCTGGAGTCATTATTTTGACTCGTCTTCTGTCAACACAGCTGGATATCTCCTCTGTTTCCAACTCCAGTAGGATAATTGTCTCCAACAGCCAATGTGGCATCCATTGAATGACTTCAGGAGATTTCCTTATTGACAATTCAAAGCTTTAAACTAAGAGTGAAACAATTTATAAGTTTTTGTTTGTCTGAAGTTTCGCTGTGATGTCATTTGGAAGTATTTCTTAGTGATTATTGTGGAACTATGTAATGGGGATTATGTTTATATAATTTTAACATCTTAATCTCGTCTTGGTATGTTCCATTTTGATTTGCAATCATGTAAACTACATATATGTTTCTGATATTTGTTTCATCCTCTTTCTTTATTCCTTGCAGGCGTCCCCTGTTTGGAGAGAGAATGCTCTCAACTCAGCCAGCAAACGCCCAGGCTTTTCTACTCTGAAGTGACATCGTAGTCTTATTAAAGGCAGATTTATATTTGTATTGTAAATATTGTTACATTATTTACTAATTAATAAAATATTTTTTTGGCAGGAGGGCTGAAAATGCCCTCCAAAACCCTCAAAGATGGTCTTTTGAGGGTGTGTTGTTCTTCTTTCCTTTATTTAATTTTTTTATTAAATTTTTGTGAATAGTTTATGTTTTTTTAACAGGTGGATTGAAGAAGTGTCATATATGAAATTTAGAGGATGTGGCCTCTTGTTTTGTAGTAGAACCAGATGGTGGCACAGGGGAAGCATGGGCTTTTCATGGTGGTAAGTTCGTTTCTAATACGGAGTACAATTTGTTTATGTTTGATGTTAGTAAGTATTTGTAAATGTTCAAAATCTTGCCACCTTGGACAGTCACCATAAGGCTTCTATTTCGAGTTGTAAATTTTCCAGATCTCGGCATCCTTGTTCGGATCGGATGTGCAGCAGAAACTTGCACCTGTCCACTGTGTCAGTTTTTGATAGTTAATACGTTCTTCGACCAAGCTTCTTGACTGCTTTCTAGTTCATAATGCATTTGGTTTAGATCGACTCTGTAGATTTATTTCCTTTCTGCAGGTCCGTCTGGGTGTACTTGAACTCTTTCCAATGCTTTGATATCAACACTCTTGTCATAAATTATGTGAGCTTGTTTACTAAGAAGCTTTAGTTGTGCAAAGCCTTGGACTCTGTCTGGCAAGTTGTCATTTGCGTATCGAATAATTTTTCTTAGTTTTCAGGCGTTGTTTCTAACAACACAGCCCAAGTCACCTTCTTTTACAAGCCTTTAATCCTTCACGAGCTCTTTTCCTGCTCGATGACTGTAACACCAATAGTCAATGGCATTCATTGAAGTTTGGGGAACTCTTTTGGCATTCTTCGGGGTCGACTCAACCCAACTGGGCGGGATTCCTCAAATGTTTAGCTCCCCGAATGATGTATATATGCTAGATGTGTTACTAGATCCTGCAAATTTTATTCCAATACGAGAATAGAATTGAATTACTCTTATCTGGGGCTGTTGAATCTTGTGAATCCCATACTTGTAAAACCGATGAACTGGGAACATCTCCATGGTCTAGGAATCTTCTCCATGGATTACCTAACGTAACTTTTTATTATCAATATTTCCCAAAGATTCCATATTTACTCATGGATGTTGAGGCTGGAATATATCTATCTATTGTATTGTATATATATATACTTGATTTCAACCTTCATAAACTTCTTTTCAATGGATTTTTAAATCAATGTGTTTTGTTTAATCTCCTTGTCTAGCAGTTTCAGCAGTTATTCTTGGAGGTGTTCTTTTTGTGCGCCCTTTTCATAGTTCGAATTGGGCATTTCCTTTTAATTATTATTTTTTTATCTGGAGTAGAAAAGCTTACTACTTTGCTCAGTTTAAATGGAAAGGTTCGCTTTACTTCTCGCTTGGCTATGAATTCAAGCAAAAAGGTACAAAATTGAAACATCTATTGCAAACGGAAAGAAATCCTTTTGTGGGCTTCCACAAGGGGCTCACATATGTCAAATTGATATCTGGCTTTGTCTAAGAGGCGCAAGGTAGAGAACAAAAATATTGTTTTGAATAGGTTTAGCAGGTCAGTTTTCTCAGAAGCTTGGTTATAAATTCCAAACCATAGACATCGGTTGAAAGTATTTTAAAGGTCAGAATTTTCTTAAATTTTTAAACTACAAATCCCTTTTGAAGTATCCTTCTTATCACAATCTCTAATCTCAGTGTTTTCAAGGAGTTCATAATTCCCATCTTTTAAGGACAGTCGTAAGGTTCAAATAATTTGACACTCAAGCTATCAAATTTACTCCAATATTATTAAAAACTATGGATTCCAGTGCAGAGTTCTTAGATTATGCTAGTAAAGTCTTGTTCTCAGTTTAATTCTGTGTTTTGAACCTATGTCTTAAGTATTGATATGTAATTACTTCCACTTCCAGCAGTGTTTTGCACATAGTTAGATAGAAAAACTGCATTCATTATTAAAAAACGACCCATTATAGTTTATTTTTAATTCATTATCACCCATGTATTTCTTGTATTTGCAAGGGATTTTTGCTATTTTAGCTTCATTAAATCCTCCACATGGAAGGCTTACTCAAAATTTTGTTTGTTTTCCTTCCCATTTTAAAAGCAATTTAAAATGTTGTAATGTTGTAGGCAATTTAATATTACTACGCATTTGAAAGTTTGGACGTATGTACTTCTGTTTTGTTTTCTGTTAAAATCTTGTATGTAAGTTTGGAGGTATGTTTATCATGATGTTATCACGCTTGATGATTTATTACCAAATTGATGGTTGGTTTAACCATTTTACTGCAAGTTTCAATTCTTATGTACTTTAAAATATATTTGATTTGGAGCAACTATTTATCCCTATGTCCATGCCTCAGAGAGACACAAAATTAGTTTCTTGTGTGTTTTGTTGTGCTATTCCAGTCATATACCATAAACAGTGCAAAAGTGGTTTTTCTAAACCAGAGGCCACAATCTAGGCTTTTCAAACGGTTTGGAAATATGTGTGGAACTTGTGAAAGAATCTTGAAAGAACCATATTTTTACTTCTCCCTAGGCTGCAAGGTAGGTAAATTATGCAGTTCTTAATGTACATGTTGTTTTTATATAATTTAGAGTTGTGTCGTCATTACTGAAACTAATATGTATTCCCCTCTTGGGGAATTAATACATATGAAAATGGTATAGCCATCCACTCGTTACACATTTGGTTTCTTCTCTACTGAGAGAAAGGTGAAAATAAAAATTGTGTGGCATGTAAGTTTTTGTTCACCCAAGGGATGGCCAATGCCAACAAAGTTGGAGTCATTTTTTTTGACAAGTATTCCTCACGTTGCTTCAATCCGACGTATAGCTCCTGTAGGATAACTAATGTTTTCAGCTCTTATGGGATAACTAGTTTGTTTCCATCTTCAGTAGGACAACTACTCTATTTCCAGCTCATTGTTTTGACTCGTCTTCGTCACATCCCTTCAATTCCACACCCAGCTCCTGTAGGATAACTACTCTGTTTTCAGCTCCAGTAGGATAATTACTATGTTTCCAGCTCATTTTTTCAACTTTCAACTTGTTTTCCTCATGTCGCTTGAATCCCAAAATCAGCTACTGTAAGATAACTACTCCGTTTTCAGTTCTTGCAGGATAACTACTCCATTGTCAATTCTTGTAGCATAACTATGCTTGTTTCAGCTCTAATAGGATAACTGTCCCAGCTCTTGATATTTTGGGCATGCGGTTTTGATTTGAACATTGATGATTTTTCAACGGTGGGCTATTTTGGGCTTGCTGTTTTGATTTTTGTTAGGATTAGATTATCTTGTGGATTGTTTTCCTTATTGACTATTTGAATCATTAAACAATGTAGAAGTTATTCGTTTTCCTGAAGTTCTTTTGTCGTGTCATTTGGAAGTATTTTGTAGTGATTATTGTGGCACAAGAAATATGAAAGTCTAATAGGGTTTTGATTTCTCTTGAAATTTTAACATCTGTAATCTCATTTCGGTATGTTCCATTTTGATTAACAATCATGTCAACTGTATGTTTCTAGCATTTGTTATCTTAAATTGATTTGGTTTAAGATATTCCTTGTAAGCCTCCCTCTTTGAGATTATCTTGTAGATGTGGATAGATTTCTTTATTGACAATTCAAAGCATTAAACTAAGAGTTAGCAGTGGTTGAAACAATATAGAAGGTTTTGTTTGTCTGAAGTTTCTCTGTGATGTCATTCGGAAGTATTTATCATGTTCATGTAACTTTAGCATGTTAATCTCATCTCGGTATCTTCAATTTTGATTTGCAATCATGTCAACTGCATATATGTTTCTGCTATTGGTTGCAGGCCTTCCCTGTTTGGCAACTCAACTCAGCCAGCAAATGACCAGGATTTTCTACTCTGAAGTGACATGGGATTTGCATTGTAAATGTTACATTATTTTTTTGATTAATAAAATATGTTTTTGGCAGGAGGGCTGAAAATGCCTCTCAAAACCCTAAAAGATGGTCATGGACATCTTTGAGGGTGTGTTCTTTTTCTTTCCTTTTAAATTTTTAAACAATTTTTTTAAATGGTTAATTTTTTTAACAGCAAAAATAATTAGTAGATAATTTATTTTCAAATAAAAATCCTAAAAGA
Source organism: Taxus wallichiana var. yunnanensis (assembly GCA_018340775.1). Classification (NCBI taxonomy): domain Eukaryota; kingdom Viridiplantae; phylum Streptophyta; class Pinopsida; order Cupressales; family Taxaceae; genus Taxus; species Taxus wallichiana. The sequence goes on from CM031243.1 coordinate 750,571,257, forward strand.
TGGTCATGGACATTTTTGAGGGTGTGTTTTTTTCTTTCCTTCTTTTAAATTTTTAAACAATTTTTTTAAATGGTTAATGTTTTTAATAGCAAAAATAATTAGTAGATAATTTATTTTCAAATAAAAATTGTATGGTTAATTATTAGAAATATATTTGTATTAAATATATTAATTATTAGATTATATAATTTTAATATCACTAGCTCATAACTCATTCATTTAACTTTAACATAAATATAAGTAATTTTAATGGTTTTATGATTTGGATTTGAGGAAGCAAAGAGAGTTGGAGATTGGAGGGAGAAGAATGGATGTCTTGAAGAAGTTTTGGACATTGGAGAGAAATGAAGAGTAATAGAGGAATAAAGGGAATAGGAGAAATGAACATTGGAGGAAAATCGAAGGTTGGGGATTGGAGAAAATAAGAGTAATGGAGGGATTAAGAGGATTGGATGTTAGAGGGAAATGGAGGGTTGAGATTGGAGAGAATAAAAGGAATGGAGACGGAACAAATAATTAATATTGTTTGTTGTTATTTTACAAATAAAGTTTATAGATTATTTTAATAGAAAATTACATGTTGATGGATGCAAATATATGTATAAATCAATGAACTAAAAATGTATTATTAGTGCTCTATAGATTTTTCTTTTTTCCTTTTTAAAAATGTATTACTAGTGCTCTATTGATTTTTCTTTTTTCCTTTTTAAAAATGTTCAATATATGCCACCTTAAAAGTTAAATTTACATGGGGACACTTCTTCAAATACACAAATAAACTTAACACATTAATTTTAATGATTAATAGTATTAATTTAAATTCATGATACATCAATTTTCATACTATATATAAATTAATGATAATGTTGTGTAGTGTTGTCGTAGTAGTAGTAGTAGTAGTTGTAGAGGTCACAATAAGAATAGACGTAGGTAAAACTAATATTCTAGGTATATGTTGTGTCTTTGGTTAGATAGATGTAGTGGTTGTAGGCCAATCTAATAGGCTAGTTCAAAAATTCTTGAAGCTAAAAGAAGCTTGATGCTTAGTTTTTAATTTTAATTGATACAAAATATCAACATCATGAACTCTTTTGCTATCTTAAAGAACTTTAAGTAAAGTCTAAAATTCTATGGAAGAATAATACAAAGTAAGAGCTTAGTTTTTATTTTAATTGATAAAACAACTGAGATAAACACTAGCAATCGACTAAAGGCTTTTAATGGAAATTATAATAGGCACAAAAGAACTAAATGTTTTTGTACACTGGGAGGATTTAAAAATAAAGTGTTTTATGGAAATGCACCCTTTAGTGTAGCGATGTTAAGATATGAAGTGAGTGCAATGGAATGTTAATTTAAAAACAAGGGAAGATCAATTCATCAATTCCAAGAAAGAAGTAATCGGCGAGAATATGAATAATATAATTTTTATTACTTGAAGGTATGAGGAAGCAATGACTTGGAGACTTGAAGATTTGAAGATGCACATCTAAGAAGTGATTGCTATTATTTTCTCTTGATGTGGAACTTCTTGGAATATCTTTTGAATGAAGAATTTTGTGATATACGTAGGTAGTTGTGGGTTTGGAATTTTGAGACATTTGTGCATGTAAGACTCATGTCGCAATTTACCTCCAACATTAATTGTTTACCATATCCTTATAACAAGGTTTGGTAAAGAAGAGGGACATAAAGAGCATGTGTATGTCTTAAAAAGATAAACGTGATAGATTTGATTATTATAAAAGAAGTTGAATGGGATGCAAACACCATAATCGTCCACAAGCTTTATTTTTCCAATTTCATCATTGACCAAAAAGTCGATATAGGATTAGAAACACTAACGCGAATCCATTATAATCACTTGTATGTTTGATTTTTTTATTTTGGAAGTGGCCTTCTTGGAGAAATCAAGGTGAATGTGGGGAAAATCTCCCTTCCACAAGGCCTAGAGATCATTAGGGAGAGTATAAGCGAGATAAAAAAATTGTTCTAAGTGAGATCTTATAGGAGCTCAAGTTGGTGCGTCTGAGTAATGGCTTGCAAAGAATTAAAGAGTGCCAAGGATATAGTGAGGGAATTCTCACCCCTCGCGACACCTAACTAATGGTCATGATAGTAAAATTGTGTGAGGTAGTTCTCACCTTGGCAAGATAATAACACCAGAGCACGAATGATGAAACATGGAAGGTCTTACCCCATGAGACCTTCCTACCACATGCACACACGCGAACACACACAGGTCTTACGTGCATGAGACATTCCTACCACATGCATGTGTAATTGCATGAACTCACACACACACACACACACGTGCGTGCATGGGCACATACAAGTTAACATACATACGCATGTTCACACACATGCACATGAAAACATACACACATGCATACACGCACACACACACCCACACCCACACACACACCCACACCCACACACATTCACACACACGTTCACTCACACATGCACAAAGATGTAGAGACACACACGGCCACCCATCCACACATGCATGCACCAATCCACGCATGCAAATGACACATGCATGGACCCATCCACGCATACAAACATGCACCCACACACGCATGCACCAATACATGCATACAAATCACACATGCATGTACCCATCCACACATACAAACATGCACCCACACACACACACATGATCACACAAGCACACATAACACACATACATACACACGTGTACGCATGCACATGCATGCACACACACTCACTCAAACACGTACACACACATGCGCTCACACACACGGATGCAACCACACATACACACAAGCACACACTCAAACACACATGTGCCTATATACATGTGTGCATGCACGCACTCACGCACCCACCCACATGTACACATGCGCACGCACACATGCATGTATGTACACACATGTGTCAATGCACACATGCATGCACACAACCACATATGATGACACTTGTACACGCATGCGCGCATGTACTTGCGCATAAGCACAAACAAGCACTCACATATGTTTCGATATTTATTTTTTCTTCTTTATTCATTCAACAAACACACACATGTATGCTCCCACCCACCCACATATGCACACTCGCACGCATGCATGCACATATGCCAACGTACACCCACACGTACGCACGTATACATGCTCATGCATGTCAATACACACACCCACACACACACATGCACATACACGCGCACACACATGCACGTACATGCGCACGCACACATGAACACACACAAGCACACGAATATGCACGCACAGCGCGCACACACACACCCACCCACAAACACAAATCCACGTGCGGTTGAATGTGCACTCACACATGTACGCACATGCACACACATGAGCTCACACACCCACCCAGCACATGCACATGCCTACGCACACACACGCATGCACACATACACTTCCACACCCACACACACAAGCACACATAACACATGCACATACACACACAACCCCACACCCACTCATATACGAACACACACACCTACACACACTCACGCATGAATGTATACACGCATGCATGCACCCACACATGCACGCACATGCACATGTATCAATGAACACATGTATGCACCAAACATGAACATGCATACGCACACGCCTACACGTACTCATGTGTACATGCACATGAACACATATGAACACTCATACGCACACACCCACACACATTCACATTCATGTGCACACACCCTTATGCACACACACACACATGGACACAGACACCCACACACACACACACATCTTGAAACACAAACCCACAAGCATGCACCCACACGCGTACACATCAACCTACACCCACATGTGCATGCATCAACCTACACCCACACACACACATATGTACATTCTCACACATACACGTGCATGCACAAATGCATTTAACTTTATGATATTTGTTTCTTCTTTTTTATTCATTCAAATAGCACACACACATACGCACACACCCACCCAACCCACACACACACACACATGCACACACACATACACACATGCACACACTCATACGCATGTGTGTGCATGCACTCATACTCATGTATACACGTGCGGTATGTACATGCACACACCCACACATATGGCCACACACCCACACAGACACACTCACACATGCGCACATACCCACACACATGTGTGTGCACACATGCACACGTACAAACACACACATCACACATGCACATGCGTACATGCACTCGTACACACTAACATATACACACACGCACACACAAAGACAAGCATGCGTGCACACACAAATGCACACATGCGCCCACACACACATGCACATGTATGCACACACACACACATGTGTACACATGCACGCACACAAGTGCATATATGCACACACGCGCACGCATACACCCGTGCTCATGCATACACACACATGCCCACACGTACACACACACATGCATGCATGCACAACCCCACACAAACATGAACACATACACACACACACACATCTATGTACATGCATGAATGTGCACTAACACACCATCACATGTACGCACACTCGTGCATACGAGCTCACGTACCCACATGGGCAAATGCCCATGTGTGCGTACGCCACACGCACACCCACACCCCCTCCCCCCAGCACACACACAAGCTCACACATGCACACATACGCACAAACATGCACACACACTCACACACACGTACATAGCCACATACTTACTCATGCACGAAAACCCATGGACACATGCATGCACACATGCACACACCCACACACGTAAACATGATCACACACACACACACATGCACATGCACATGCACGACATGCATGCACATACACACACATCCACACACTTAACCATAGATATACACACGCACCCACCCACCCACATACGTATGCATGAGCACATACACATACACACACACGCACACACACACATGAACACATGCACCCACCTATACATGCATACACACACATGTATACACATAAACACACACACAAGCACACACACTCACATACACACATAGCCACACACACACACAAGCATGCATGCATGAACACACAAATGCAAACACCCACACATACACATGCATACATACACACATACACGCCCCATGCATGAGAAAACACATACACACGCACCCACAATGGAATGCATCCACACTCATGCGCGCACACCGTAATGCCCTGTGCATCGAGGACTTCTGTTTCTACCACCTTGGCCTCCTCCCAACCACTCGGCCTGCAAGCTTTTGACTGCAGTGTCTTTTCTGTCCTTGCGTGTGGGAGCCGGTGGACGTGTTTTTCTTCACCTAGATCTTGTTTTGATCCTTTCATTCAATGCATGGGCGCAGTCTGGTTGACGTGATGGTTAGATGGAGCTTCAAGCCGTGAAGCAGGTGTGTATGAGACGTTTCCTTCCTATTTTCCTCCTGGGCGCGTCCTTTTTGTCTTCCCTGGCCGCATGAAACCTCCTCATGCCTTATGCTAGTGCGCAGATCCTGGACATGGTTATTTTTGCTGTTTCCGGATGCGTTTGGGGGAGAAAGGCACTCTGTTTCCTTTGCTAGCAGCCGTGCACAAATATTCGCGAGTGAGGTAGGTGTGTTCCTCCATGTTTTTGGGTCTTTGTGAAGGGTATTCTTGTCGTGATCCACAACAACAAACTGTAATAGATTTTAGCTGCCAAAGTAGCAAGCTTGTCAGGGGTAGTAGAAGCCATTATGAGCGCTTCCAAAGAAGTAGGTCGACCAACTATGTCGTTAGTCGCTCGCTTCGATTTGCATCCTCAATTCGGGATTTCTCCTTCAAGATATTTTCATCAAAATCGATTTAGTGACAAAGCGGTGTGAGTGTTACTGGAGACCCGATGGAATTTATTATAGAGATCCTCTCTGAGACCTTGCTTGTTCCACGATGTTACTCATGGAAGAGGATCTCATAGAGGTGGATTTGTTTCATATCGGAATATTCATGAAGCACGTTTGCTTTTTTTGTAATAATGGTAGAAGCCTTTTTGAGCACTCCAACAAGTAGGTTGTCCAACTTCCTTGTTATCATTCAAGATTGACTATCGCAAGCCTTGCCTAACTTATGTACTTGAGTACTACTAGGGCCTCCCTTATGTCGGGTATTTGGTTACTGATACAGATTCGAAGGCTTTGCAAGAGGCAAATCCGGTACTAGTTGATGCTATAGGCCATGTGACAGCATCACTCAGTACCACAAGAGCGGCCGCACTTGGCAAGGGCCTCTTTTCGAGAGAGTATGTCTCATGGTAATGGTTACGTATGGTTCATCCTGCTTTTATGTAATAGATGTGGCACCCAGATTGTTCACCGACAAGTACAAGAGCATGCTCGAATTGCCCTAGAAACAGGCCGTGTTCAAGAACAAGAAAATGCTCCTCAGTGCTCAAGGTGGTGCGGTTGCAGAGCACACACCGAGTAGAATCCAGTGGTACAAGCTGGAGTTCAACCATAACCAAAGCACAAATAGCGTCCCAAGTCCCACAAGCTCCGCCACCCCCGACTTATCATCCCAGCACTGCACAAGTTTCTCGAAAATAGTTCAATGTCACGGATCCCCATGATATTGTAAAACGAGGCTTTAACATTTACCCCATCAGTATATGGGCAGAGATGCACATTGCGTACTATACAATTGATTTTATGAAGACAAGAGCATGGCCGTTAACAGAGTTTGGACCTTCAGCAAGCTGAGGAAGAGAAGTCGCACTTGGTTGGGTTCGCATTGCCGCAGCAGCCCCGTCCATCTCGTTATCGACTGCGGGAGCTTAATCAGGCACGATAATCTCTATACCATTGATTCTTATGTTGTTATTTAACTGATTCATTAAATAACTCTACTCTTCATATAAATGTCACATCTGATGGTATGCTGTTTGGTTTCCACTTCCCTTGCTCATTTGTATTCCTTTTGGCGTTAGAAATGATTACGCTGGTCGAAGCCTTTATATTGTTTTCTGGGTTTTAATAAATATTAGTTGGGTGAACCTTGTTCTTAAGACTAATAAAACAAAAGAGGTGGGGGTCCTGTAATGAAAATTCCCGAGTTCTTTGTGTTGGTCTCACGATTTGAATGTTTTATCCAACATTGTCGTTGGACTCAACCTTATAATTCCTGTTTTGTTCTTATTCTTGTTTCGGTTCGAGATCTGTAGATCTGGTTTATGTTGGGTATTTGCGAATTGGTGATTGAGTACTGCGAGTGCATTGTGTATAGGTGAATGGTGCTATTCCTGTCTCTATCCTTTTCTTTCATTTGTTTAGGTTCTAGTAACCCTTCCCAGTTGGCATGGTGTGTGCTTAGCTTGATTGATTTTTGAATTGAGCCAAGTTGATATTACTTTCAACTAGGTTAGTTGCTTTTGTTATTTGTTTTGAATAGCTCAAGAAATACTTTTATTCTTCGAGTGTCATGGTTGATCGTCATGATTTGATATCAATTCATGTTCACCGTTGGAGATTGTTGTCTTTGGAATCACCTTCTCTCCCTTGGTAACTGTTGTATGTTTTGAGGAATGTAGCTGATCCTATGGAATGTCTTCTTTTGACGATACTCACATTTCTTTTGGATAGCTTAAAATGTCGAGGAAATACTTTTTTCTTACCTTGATTTTGTTTTACACATGTTGAGGGTACGAGATCTACTTGATCGTTAGTGAGGAAGTTTTCAAATCTTAAAATTGGGATGTTGGTTGATGCATAAGAAATTACTCTACGTTTGCTCCGTAAAGATGCTTAAATTTCTTTCTCCCGTGACTTAGAGGTTGGTGTGTCTGGAAACTCATTGGTTGATTTGTTTTTGTGATGATCGTTGTGATACGACCTCTCCTCACGCCATTGTAGTAGAATGGTTATGTGTTGATCGAAAGGTTTAAGTCAACTTGTTGTTGACCGATTTGCACGATCCTTCGGAAGTGTATCCCGTGTTGTGTTCTTGTGAATGATTGAGTAACCCTCTTGTAAGATTTATAATGGTTATGTTTGGTCTTGCCAAGTTTGTCCTTTTCTTAAGACATTCTCTTGATTAGAAGAAAGTTTAATAGAAGGATTGTTAGGATAGGATGTAACCCATATGAGGTCAATTATGTGTTTCATCCCTTTTCATCGTCCAATTTATTTTGTCTTGACATAAAATTAATCATTATAAGCACATCATCTTAATATTAATAAGTCATGTTGGTTTAGATATTCTCATGTCGATTGATTGTTTGGGATCTTCCAGTGGCATAGTGAATCCTTGGCTTGGTGAACTAACTTAAACAAATAGGGACAGATCACGTTTGAAATTAATTCTCTTCCTGTAATTGTTTTTGTTTCGAAATGTTATCTTGTTAAAATGACGGTCATTATTGTGATATGGGTGAAATTCACTATGATGTTTATTAACTGCTCCTATGAGAAAATGATAATTAAATAGAGTTAGTGCCGTCCCTTTTATTTAGACATTTTATGCTTTTGGACAGCTCTTTAATTGCTCTTGTTTAGACTCTTGGATTATTGTTTTCTTCTTCAACGGTGCTTTTCTTCCTTGAAACAGTTAGATAACAACATATTGTCTTAATGTTATAGCTTTTATCGTGCTCGGCCTTGCGAATCGACATGTGCTAACAAATGTGTAGGAGGATTTCTTGAGTAGAAAAGAAAAAAAAAAAGAGAGAGAGAAAAAGAAACACGTGTAGAAAGTGGATTCCACCTTCTTAGAATCTATTTGTTGTCACGAATGTTTTTCTCTTGCTTTACAACATTCGTATGGAAATTGTGGAGACTATCTAGAAGGCATTGTGTTATAATTTTGTATTGTTCTCATGTAGGTTGTTATCGCTTGAAAGTCAATTTGAGAAATATTATTGTCAATAAGATTAAATGAACTTGTTTTGACATGCGTATCCTTTGTTGAATTTTCACTTTTCAGAATATGATTTATCCTTGAATTGTCAAACCTAATTCTAATTATCCAAACTTGAATCATCTTGCATCGCTCTAATTACCTTGGTCTTGTGTCGTTTGGTAGAGGACTATGTTTTTGAACCTAGCAAAAAGAAAACAAGAGAAACAAAAATACCTTGTGATCCCGCTAAAAACAAATCAACAATCTCTTCTTGTGGTGAGTCCTTAGAACGGTCTTAAGGTGAAATCAATGATTAAATTCTTGGAAGATAACAAGATTATAATAAATAGAAGGAACTTGCCTAAGAAACTCTTCGATCTGTCTTACCCGTTGAAAATGTAAACAATATACTTATTTCTATCTCTTCAAGTGAAGCCCAAGTGAAACCTTTAATTTTTTTCTGATTAGACTCTTGACCCCAATGAAATCTTATTAACAACTAATAAGATCTTAATGATGAATCCAAGAGTTAGACAGTCATGTACTGGAATAAAATAAAATAAAATAAAATTGACCGCTTGAAAAGGTAAAACATATATGTTCAAAAGCACAACGTCGAAAACAGATTGATAAAGTTAAGAGCCTTGAGAAATTAACTGCCTCCTCACAAATGAATAAGTTAATCAAGTAAATGAAGTAACCTCTTGCCATCCAATAATTGGTTTACACTTTGTATATTAACATTAACAGGTAGGAGAAAATTCTTCAAAGGAGACATGAACTTCGATTCTCCTATCGTGATCTCTCCGAGAAAAGTAAAGAATGTAAAAGCACTTACAACTAAAACATGATTCTTAAGAAACCTTCGTGGGAAAACCTTGTTGTAAAATTGCATACTTTAGATGAACCTTTGTGTCCTAAGTGTGTGCCTCATGTTTATCTCGTAACCAATGTGGGTCCGTGTTGTGGAAAGCATGTCTTTAGTTGATTGTATTCCTAGAGAACTTGTGTAGTGTCGTATTATCTTCATGTAAGTCAAAAAAGAAAGTTATCCCGTATTTGACGGTGATTTTTCGTGTGTGTGATTTGTGGGTCGTTACACTTTGGTATCAGAGCGAGGTTCATGCTCTCGAACCTATGGGCCGGATTGGTGTTATATGATGATGTTGCATGGTGGTGGTGGTGTTACATGATGATACTGCATGATGATGATGATGTTGCATGATGATGATTTATATTGGAAGAGTAATGTGCTTTAAGCGTGATGTGATTATTGTCGTAATTGTGATATTGTGAACGCACGTGATGTGTATGTCACTCAGTGCGTATTTGTCATCATGTTGATGTGTTGGGGATGAGAGTATTCTCTCTCCTTCTTGTGGATTCTATGAAGAGTTCACATGTGAATTACTGTTTGTGGCGTGTGAAAAGAATTATAATGTGGATGACATAGTGTTGGAACATTGTGACATGTTGTGATATGTAAGTGTATCAACGTGTTGTATGACTAGATTGATGTTAAAAGAAATGAGTTGTATCATGATGTTTTTACCATGTTCTGAAGAAATGTGTGTACCACCTTGCTATGTTGCAATGGATGTTATGTTGTGATGTACTATGTTCATCGTATGTATGACTGTGTAAATAGGTAATGCTTCATGTTGTGATTTTGGGTCATACGGTGAGTGTATGAACCCTATCGTATGGTGATTGCACTTTGGGTGCAGAATGTGGTAAAGTGATGTGTTACACTCAGTGAATGTATGATCGTGATCTACCCTGTATACATACCATACGTGAGACGTTATGGTAGTTATGTGTGTGCCACCGTTATGTTAGTACTGTTGTTGTATGTTATGTTGTGAACCTTACGCTAACCGATCCTGAGGGAAATCGGTAGAAGTGTATATTGAGAGTGAGGAATGGTGTACCATGGGTCAATAACTCGAGCTAAAACTTGGTTTAGTAGATTACATGTGATTCTTTCCTCTCTCCCTATGTGGTTGTATGTATGCAACCTTAGTGCATCTATGACTATGTTTAGCCTTGTCGAAGGGTGGCGGGATGATTCAGATGGAGGTGATGACAGTTGTATTATTGATATGTATTTTACGAGCTGAGGCTCGATGTTTCGAAAAGCTTGAACTCGTTGAGTACCCCTTTGGTGGCTAGATAAGGCCACACAGCTTATCATAATGTGACATTATTATAAGTTGATTTTATTCGTAAATTGAGCTTTTACTTTATTTTGCAAGGACCAAAGATCTTTTCTTGATTGCAATGCTTTACAATTTTGGGCATTTCCTTGGTTTGTGGCACTAACATGGGGATTTCGATACTAACTTGGGCTATTTGGCCATTTATTTTAGCTTGATTTGGGGTCTTCTTTTAAATTTGGAATTCTTACCGCCTTGCCCAAGGCTTGTACCTTGCCACTTGGCACTTTGACCGGATTGTTGTCTTTGGTTCTAATGTCGCATGTGTGGAATAGGGTCATGGGATGCACCATGGATTGGTTGGACCTATGGACCCGCTTCGTTGTATGGGGTACGCCCCAAAGGGGTACATATAACTAGCGGGTTGTTGAACCACGCGTTATTATGTCACTGGGTTAGGAGTGTTCGAACTCTATGTGTCTTGGACCATAGGGACAACCGCCTCCTTGAGGGAGGCATAAGAGTTTGAGGGAGGCATAAGAGACTTGAGGGAGGCATAAGAGTTTGAGGGAGGCTTATGACATTTGTTTGTATGGTTGATGTTTCAGGGATATATGTTGAGTTATTGTGATGTTTGGTAGTGGTCTTTTGATGTATGTGTTATTCATGTCAAATGGATATGTGTTGTGATGTTGTGGTTATGTCATTGATTCCCTTGTGGACACTATGTACCGTAGCTTGGTTTGGTGTTATGTGAGTCTTTCATTGATGCAAATTGAGGGAATGTCTCGGTGGATTGTAGTACTCTTTTGTTTGAGTATTTTGTGTGTCACCATTGATGTGTGATGAGTACTACGTTATGGGACATGTGCCTATTCTATTCTCAGTATTTGAGTAACCCTTTTTGTGGTGTAATACAATCTTGAAGTATATACTTGTGTACTTGTGAATCAGAGGGTCTCGTGAACCCGATAGGTGTTGTGTTAGCAGTTCATGTTGGGCACCCACAATAAAGAATAAACCAAAACCCTTCAATGATGATATTTTTAAAAGAAACAAAAAAATAAAATAAAATAATGATAATGAAAAGAGACTAATGAAATGATGAACAAGAAAGAATTGCCAATCTTCACAGAACATTGAAAGTTAAAAATTCTACCAAATGTTCCTAAGGCTACCTTGTGACTATGCTTTAATCAACTAAAATTTTAAACCATAGAGTGTACTTTCTCCCTGCACTGCTTCTTGGTTGCATAACCATTTATTTTCCGTTGTGTTATGTCGCATCGAGGACGATTCTTTCTTAAGGGGAGGAGAAATTAATGCCCCGTGCATCGAGGACTTCTGTTTCTGCCACCTTGGCCTCCTCCCAACCACCCGCCTGGCTGACTTTTTATGCGCAGTCATTTTTTCTCCTTGCGTGCGGGAGACGGGAGCCGGTGGATGCGTTTTTCTTCACCTAGATCTTGTTTTGATCCTTTCATTCAATGCATGGGCGCAGTCTGGTTGACGTGATGGTTAGATGGAGCTTGCCGCGGTGAAAGCGGCGTGTAGACGCGTTCCTTCCCCGTTTTCCTCCCGCACGCCCTTTTTGTCTTCCCCGCCGCATGAAACCTCCTCACGCCTTATCTTTGGTGCGCAGATCCTGGACATGGTTATTTTTGGCTTTGCTTTCCTGATGCGTTTGGGGGAGAAAGGCACTTTGTTTCCCTTTGCTAGCCATGCATAGCTATTCGCGAGTGAGGTAGGCGTGTTCCTCCATGTTTTTTGGGTGCTGCGAAGGGTATTCTTGTCGGGGATCCACAAAGAATGACACAGGCTGTAATAGCTTTTAGCCAAAGGGCAGCTTTTGTTGCATAGGTAGTAGAAGCCATTATGAGCGCTTCCAGCAAGCAGGTCGACCAACTATGTCGTTAGCTGCTCAGTTTTGACTGCATCCTCAATTCGGGATTTCTCCTTCAAGATATTTTCATCAAAATCGATTTAGTGACAGTGTGAGTGTTACCAGGAGACCCGATGGAATTTATTACAGAGATCCTCTACTGAGACCTTGCTTGTTCCACGATGTTACTCATGGAAGAGGATCTCATAGAGGTGGATCTGTTTCATATCGGAATATTCATGAAGCACGTTTGCTTTGCTGTAATAACGGTAGAAGCCTTTTTGAGCGCTCCAACAAGTAGGTTGTCCAACTTCCTTGTTATCTGTTCAGCATCGACTACAAGCCTTGCCTAACTTATGTGCTGAGTACTACTAGGGCCTGCCCTTATGTCGGGTATTTGGTTATTGATACAGATTCGAAGGCTTTGCAAGAGGCAAATCCGGTACTGGCTGATGCTATAGGCCATGTGACAGTTCATTGCCTGTACCACAAGAGCGGCTGCACTTGGCAAGGGCCTCTTTCAGAGAGTATGTCTCATGGTAATGGTTACCAGTATGGTTCATCCCCTGTTGTATGTAATAGATGTGGCACCCAGATTGTTCACCGACAAGTACAAGAGCATGCTCAGAATTGCCCTAGGAAACAGGGCCAGGTTCAGCAACAAGAAAATGCTCCTCAGGCTCAAGGTGGTGCAGTTGCAGCAGCACACACTGAGTAGAATCAAGTGGTACAAGCTGGAGTTCATCCATAACCAGCACAAATAGCGTCCCAAGTCCCACAAGCTCCAGTTTCTCACCCCCTAGCTTATCATCCCAGACTTGCACAAGTTTCTCGAAAACAGTTCAATGTCACGGCATCCCCATGATATTGTAAAACGAGGCTTTAACATTTACCCCATCAGTATATGGGCAGAGATGCACATTGCGGACTATACAATTGATTTTATGAAGACAAGAGCATGGCCGTTAACAGAGTTTGGACCTTCAAAGAAGTCGAGGAAGAGAAGTCGCTACCGTTGGGTTGCCGCATTGCGCAGCCCCGCCCATCTCGTTATCGATCGTGGGAGCTTAATCGGCACGATAATCTATATACCATTGATTCTTATGCTTTGTTATTTAACCGATTCATTAAATAACTCTACTCTTCATATAAATGTCACGTGTGATGGTATGTTATTTAGTTTCCACTTCCCTTGCTCATTTGTATTCCTTTTGGCGTTAGAAATGATTGCTGGGTCAAGCCTTTATATTGTTTTCGGGTTTTAATAAATATTAGTTGGGTGAACCTTGTTCTTAAGACTAATAAAACAAAAGAGGTGGGGTCCCAATGAAAATTCCCGAGTTCTTTGTGTTGGTCTCACGATTTGAATGTTTTATCCAACATTGTCGTTGGACTCAACCTTATAATCCCTATTTTGTTCTTATTCTTGTTTCGATTCGAGATCTGTAGATCTGGTTTATGTTGGGTATTTGTGAATTGGTGATTGAGTACTGCGAGTGCATTGTGTATAGGTGAATGGTGCTATTCCCTGTCTCTATCCTTTTCTTTCATTTGTTGAGGTTCTGCAACCCTTCCCAGATTGGCATGGTGTGTGCTTAGCTTGATTGATTTTTGAATTGAGCCAAGTTGATATTACTTTCAACTAGGTTAGTTGCTTTTGTTATTTGTTTTGAATAGCTCGAAGAAATACTTTTATTCTTCGAGTGTCATGGTTGATCGTCATGATTTGATATCAATTCATGTTCACCGTTGGAGATTGTTGTCTTTGGAATCACCTTCTCTCCCTTGGTAACTGTTGTATGTTTTGAGGAATGTAGCTGATCCTATGGAATGTCTTCTTTTGACGATACTCACATTTCTTTTGGATAGCTTAAAATGTCAGAGGAAATACTTTTTTCTTACCTTGATTTTGTTTTACACATGTTGGAGGGTACGAGATCTACTTGATCGTTAGTGAGGAAGTTTTCAAATCTTAAAATTGGGATGTTGGTTGTATGCATAAGAAATTACTCTACGTTTTGCTCCGTAAAGATGCTTAAATTTCTTTCTCCTGTGACTTAGAGGTTGGTGTGTCTGGAAACTCATTGGTTGATTTGTTTTTGTGATGATCGTTGTGATACGACCTCCTTGCTGCCATTGTAGTAGAATGGTTATGTGTTGATCGAAGGTTTAATTCAACTTGTTGTTGACGCAGATCCTTTGGAAGCCGTATCCCGTGGTTGTGTTCTTGTGAATGATTGAGTAACCCTCTTGTAAGATTTATAATGGTTATGTTTGGTCTTGCCAAGTTTGTCCTTTTTCTTAAGACATTCTCTTGATTAGAAGAAAGTTTAATAGAAGGATTGTTAGGATAGGATGTAACCCATACGAGGTCAATTGTGTGTTTCATCCCTTTTCTGTCCAAATTATTTTGTCCTGACATAAAATTAACTGTTATAAGCACATCATCTTAATATTAATAAGTCATGTTGGTTTAGATATTCTCATGTCGATTGATTGTTTGGGATCTTCCAAAGTGGCATAGTGAATCCTTGGCTTGGTGAACTAACTTAAAAAAATAGGGATAGATCACGCTTTGAAATTAATTCTCTTCCTATAATTGTTTTTGTTTCAAATGTTATCTTGTTAAAATGACGGTCATTATTGTGATATGGGTGAAATTTACTATGATGTTTATTAACTTCTCCTATGAGAAAATGATAATTAAATAGAGTTAGTGCCGCCCTTTTATTTAGACATTTTATGCTTTTGGACAACTCTTTAATTGCTCTTGTTTAGACTCTTGGATTATTGTTTTCTTCTTCAACGGTGCTTTTCTTCCTCAAAACTTAGATAACAACATATTGTCTTAATGTTATAGCTTTTATCGTGCTCAGTTCTTCTTGCGAACTCGACATGTGCTAACAAATGTGTAGGAGGATTTCCGAGTAGAAAAAAAAGAGAGAAAAGAAACATGTGTAGAAAGTGGATTCCAGCCTTCTTAGGAACCTATTTTGTTGTGCATTTAATGTTTTTCTTTTGCTTTACTGACATTGGTATGGAAATTGTGGAGACTATCTAGAAGGCATTGTGTTATAATTTTGTATTGTTCTCATGTAGGTTATTGTTATCGCTTGAAAGTCAATTTGAGAAATATTATTGTCAATAAGATTAAATGAACTTGTTTTGACATGCGTATCCTTTGTTGAATTTTCACTTTTCGTAATATGATTTATCCTTGAATTGTCAAACCTAATTCTAATTATCCAAACTTGAATCATCTTGCATCACTCTAATTACCTTGGTCTTGTGTCGTTTGGTAGAGGACTATGTTTTTGAACCTAGCAAAAAGAAAACAAGAGAAACAAAAATACCTTGTGATCCCGCGTAAACAAATCAACAATCTCTTATTGTGGTGAGTCCTTAGAACGGTCTTAAGGTGAAATCAATGATTAAATTCTTGGAAGATAACAAGATTATAATAAATAGAAGGAACTTGCCTAAGAAACTCTTCGATCTGTCTTACCCGTTGAAAATGTAAACAAAGATACTTATTTCTATCTCTTCAAGTGAAGCCCAAGTGAAACCTTTAATTTTTTTCGATTAGACTCTTGACCCCAATGAAATCTTATTAACAACTAATAAGATCTTAATGATGAATCCAAGAGTTAGACAGTCATGTACTGAATAAAATAAAATAAAATAAAATTGACCGCTTGAAAAGGTAAAACATATATGTTCAAAAGCACAACGTCGAAAACAGATTGATAAAGTTAAGAGCCTTGAGAAATTAATTGCCTCCTCACAAATGAATAAGTTAATCAAGTAAATGAAGTAACCTCTTGCCATCCAATAATTGGTTTACACTGTATATTAACATTAACAGGTAGGAGAAAATTCTTCAAAGGAGACATGAACTTCGATTCTCCTATCGTGATCTCTCTCGAGAAAAGTAAAGAATGTAAAAGCACTTACACCTAAAACATGATTCTTAAGAAACCTTCTGTGGGAAAACCTTGTTGTAAAATTGCATACTTTAGATGAACCTTTGTGTCCTAAGTGTGTGCCTCATGTTTATCTCAGTAACCAATGTGGGTCTGTGTTGTGGAAAGCATGTCTTTAGTTGATTGTATTCCCTAGAGAACTTGTGTAGTGTCGTATTATCTTCAAGTAAGTCAAAAAAAAAAGTTATCCTGTATTTCACGGTGATTGTTCGTGTGTGTGATTTGTGGGTCGTTACACACACACCCAAATTTATGCACATTCTTGCATGCACACAATTATGTACTGACATGCGCACACACATAGCCATACAACACACACACACACACACTTGCATACACTTGCACACGCATGTGCATGCATACACACCCCATGCATGAAAACACACATACATGCACCCACATGCATATGCGCACACATACACACACATAATCATGGATACACACACCGAGACGCATGCACCCATACACGCATGCACCCACACATGCACGCACACACGCATGCATACACACATGCAAACACAAAGACACATGCATATAGCTTTATGATATTTGTTTCATCTTCTTCTTTATTCATTCAAAATCACACAAATGTACGGACACACCACCCACATAAGCACACACATGCATGCACACACACACACACACACAAATATTGATACTCATGCATACACTGCAATATGTGGATGTACGCACCCACACACATTCCCCCACACACACACACTACATCACACACATATACGCAGACATCCACAAACGTGTACACACTCGCACACATGAATACACCCATGCACGCACACATACATGTGCACATGCACACATGCATATCCGGCTTGTGCACTCGTATGTACGCACTCATACACACACATAAACATCCACACATAGATGGATGTGCACAAACAGATGAAAACACATACCCACACACACATGAACATGCACACACACGTACATACACCAAAGATGGACACACATGTACAAACACCAATATGCACACACATGTACACAGACATATATGCATGCATGTGTGTGCAAACACACACAAACACCCGTGTGCACACACACACACATGTACACATACGTGAACACATACACTCACACACAAACACCCGTGCACACACACACACACACATGTACATGTACGTGAACACATACACTCACACACACATGCATGTACATGCACATAAACACACATGTACACATATACGCACACATAGACACATCCACACATGCACATGCACACACACACACACACACTCATACACACAAGCACACACAAGCATACACATGCACACATAGGCACACACATGCACACACACTCAAATGCACGGACGTAGCCACATACTTACGCATGCACACACACCCATAGATATAGGTGGACACACACATACACATGATCGTTTATACACAAGAATATGCACATGCATGGATGTATGTGCACATACAAACACAAAGATGACACACCCACCCATAGATGCACACACGCACCTATCAACATACACATAGATGCAAATAGATACATGCACACACGCAGTACTCATGAACATATGCACCCACCTATACACACATGGAAACACATGCATGCACGCGTATATGTCCCACACATGAGAACACATATACACACGCCCGCAAGCATTCACACTTCAAGTGCACACACACCCAAACTTATGCACACTCATGCACACACACACTTATGTGCGGACACATGCACACACACCCCCATAAAGCACACACTTGCATACACTTGCACATGTATGTGCATGCATGCACGCCTACGCACGAATAGACACACACATGCACGCACCCATGCGTTCACGGTACACACACACAATCATGCAAGCATACACCTAGACACACACACACACACGCACACTCATGTGCGCACACTGTACATGCACTCCAAAAATGTACCCACACATGCACGTACACACACACAAAAAAAAAAACACATAAACATGCGAGACGCTTGCACAAGCACATGCATGCACACACACATATAGGTTTATGATATTTGTTTCATCTTCTTCTTTATTCATTCAAAATCACACACATGTACGCACACACCCACCAACATAAGCACACACACATGCACATGCACATACACATGCACTCGGACTCATGCATACACATGCGGTATGTGCATGCACACACCCAATCACATACCCACACACACACACACCCACACACGCACACACTCGCACACACCTGGGCACCCACACATTCACGTGAACATGCAGACACACATATGCGCACGTGCACTCACATGCATGCACTCATACACACACGAACACACACATCAACGTATGCACACACGCATACACCCATACACACACACACATGCACACACATGCACACATACTCATATGCACAGACGTAGCCACATACTTACGCACGCACACCCACGGAAACATGTGGATGCATACAGACGCGCACGCACCCATGCACGTACATATGATGACACACACATGTTCACATGTACATGCACGGATGTGCGTGCACATACACATAGCCACACACCCACCGATAGATGCACACACTCCCACCCACATACTCACGGATACACACACACACATGGCAGGATGAACACATACACCAATCTATACACGCATGCACATAAATGCACACAAAAACACATACAAGCACCCACACACACACTCGTGCACATGCATGCATGCTGGAACACACACGCGTAAACACTCCACACATGCACATGCATGTATGTACGCGTATACACTTCTATGCATGAGAACACACATACGCACGACAACATGCACCTACAAAGGCATGTATGCACACTCTTGTGCTGGTACACCCAAACTTACGCACATGTATGCATGCACACACTTTTGTGAGGACATACACACATAAACACCCATACAACACACACACACACACACTTGCATACACTCGCACACGCATGTGCATGCATGCGTGCCCCTCACACTAATACATACATGTACACACCCACGCGCACACACACACATACTCCATCATGTACAAACCCAGATGCACACACACATGCACACATACATAGACAAACATGTGCACTCATGTGCGCACACACACATGCACCCACACACATACCCACGCATGCAAGCACACATGCAAACAAAAATAAACACACAAACATGCACACACTTGTGCATACACATGCATGCATGCACTCATACCAACCTCATTTTCCATCAAAACTCCATTCTAACCATTCCTCCCTCCAATCCACAACTCCTCTTCCCTACAACCCCTCTCTCGCCTCCATCTACTCATCCTCCCTTTAACCTCTATTCAAACAAACACTCCCTCTAATACCCAACCATTCTTCCCACTAACCACTCTAAGGGTCTATCTACTCGTCCTCCATCTAACATCTATTCCAACCCACCACTCAATGTTCATCCCTTATACCAACCTCACTTTCCTCTAACCTTCATTCCAACCATTTCGCCATCCAATCCCCAACCCCTCTTCCCTCCAACCGATCTCACCTCTATCTACTCATCCACTCACAAACATCTATTCCACCCCTTCCCCATCCAACTCTACTCTCTCATACCAACATTTTCCTTCAAACCTTCATTCTAATCATTCCTCCCTCCAATCCAAAACCCATATTCCCTCTAACCCGTTTAAGCCTCCATCTACTCATCCTACCTCCAACATTCATTCCAACCATTCCACCATCCAAACCCTAACCCCTCTTCCCTCAAACCCCTCGACCATCCATCTACTCATCCTCCCTCCAAACTCTATTCCAACCCACCTCTCAATGCTCATCCCTCATTCCCACCTCATTTTCCCTATATCCTCCATTCCAACATTTCCTCCCTCTAATCCCTAAATTCTCTCACCTCCGTGTCTACTCATCCTCCGTGCAACCTCTATTCCAACCCTCCCCCATCCCACCCTACTCCTCATACCAACATTTTCCCCAAACCTCCATTTTAACAATTCCTCCATCCAATCCCTAACCCCTCTTCCCTTCAACCAATTTGAACATCCATCTACTCATCCTCCCAAAACATCTATACCAACCCACCTCTCAACACTCATCCCTCATTCTAACCTTTGTTTCCCTCTAACCTGAACTACAACATTTCCTCCCTCCCATCCCCAAACCCTCTCTTCCTTTGTGTAACCTTTATTAACACCTCCCCATCCAACCATACTCCCACATACCAACATCATTTTCCCTCAAACCTCCATTCCAATTATTCCTCCCTCCAATCCCCATCCCCTCATACCTCTACCCCTTCGACCCTCCATCTACTCATCCTCCTTTCAACCTTAATTCGACCATTCCTACCTTTAATCCCCAACAACTCTTACCTCCAACCCCTCTTAGCCTCTCAGTATACTCATCCTCCCTCAAACCTCTATTCCACCCCCACTCAACTCTCACCCCTCATT
Organism: Taxus wallichiana var. yunnanensis; assembly: GCA_018340775.1. Taxonomy (NCBI): domain Eukaryota; kingdom Viridiplantae; phylum Streptophyta; class Pinopsida; order Cupressales; family Taxaceae; genus Taxus; species Taxus wallichiana. The sequence continues at coordinate 750,592,472 of CM031243.1, forward strand.
CCAACCTCATTTTCCCTCCAACCTCCATTGCAACCATTCCTCCCTCCAATACCAAACCCATCTTCCCCTCTAACCTCTATTCAAACCCCCACTCAATTATCATCCCTCATCCCAACCTCACTTTTCCTCTAACCTCAATTTTAAAAATCCATCCATCAAATGCCCAACCCCTCTCACCTCCACCTAACTCATGCTCCCTCCAATTTCGATTCCAACCCCTCCTCATCCAACCCTACTACCTAATACCAACATCAATTTCTCGCAAACCTACATTCTAACCATTCTAACTGCTTCCTCCCTCCAATCCCCAACCCCGTTACCCTCAAACCTCTATTCCAACCCCTAGTCAATGTTAATCCCTCATTGGGACCTCCCTTTCCTTCTAATCTCTATTCAAACCATTTCTCCTCCAATGCCCAACCCCTCTCACCTCCGTCTACTCCTCCCTCTAACCTCTATTCCAACCATTCTCCCTTATACCAACCTCATTATCCATCAAACCTCCATTCCAAAAATTCCTCCCTCTAATCCCCAACCCTCTTTCCTTTAACCCATCTCGAGCCTCCTTCTACTCATCCTCCTCAAACTTCCATTCCAATTGTTCCTCCATCCAATCCCCAACCCCTCTTCCATCCAATCCCTCGATCCTCCATCTACTCATTCACACTCTAACCTCCATTCCAACCACTCATTCCTCCAATCCCTATCCCTCTTCACTCCAACCCTCTTAGCCTTTGTCTACTCATCCTCCATAGAACCTCTATTCCAACGCTCCACTCAAACCTCATCCCTCGTACCAGACCTCTTTTTTCCCTTCAATACCAAATCCATTTTCACTATGATCCCTCTAAGCCTACCTATACTCATCCTCCATCCAACCTCCATTCCAACCATTCCTTTCTCTAATCTCTTGCAACCCCTCTTCCCTCTAACACCTCTAAGCCTTCATATACTCATCCTTCCACCAACCTCTATTCCACCCCCACTCAACTCTCATCCTCATTCTAGCCTCCTTTTCCTCCAACCTACATTCCAACCTTTCCTCCCTCTAATCCCTAACCCTCTGAGCCTTCGTGTACTCATCCTCACTCCAACCTCTATTCAAGTGCCCCACTCAATGCTCATCCCTCATATCAAGTTCCTTTTCCTAAAAATCTATTCTAACCATTCTTACCTCCAACCTCCATTTCCCTCCAAAATCCATTCTAACCATTCCTCGCTCCAACCTCATTTTCCCTCAAACAACTCCCTACAATCCCTAACCCCTCTCGAGCCTCCATCTACCCATCCTCCCTCTAATCCCTAAACCCTCTAAAAATCTATCTACTCATCCTTCATGCAACCTCTATTCCAACCCTCGCCCATCCAACCCTACTCCCTCATACCAAAATTATTTCCCTCAAACCTCCATTAAAAATTCCTCCATCCAATCCCTAACTCCGCTTCCCTCCAACCCCTCTAAACATCCATCTACTCATCCTCCCACCACCTCTCTATTCCAACCCACCTCTTGATGATCATCCTTCTTTCCAACCTCCTTTTCCCTCTAACCTCAAGTACAACCTTTCATCCTCTAATCCCCAAACCCTCTCATAACTCCCTACAATCCCTATAATCCCTAACCCTCCGAGCCTCGATCTACCCATCCTCCCTCTAATCCCTAAACCCTCTCAACATCTCGTTTACTCATCCTTCATGCAACCTCTATTCCAACCCCTCGCCCATCCAACCCTACTCCTCATACCAACATTATTTCCCCTCAAATCTCCATTAAAAATTCCTCCATCCAATCCCTAACTCTGCTTCCCCAACCCCTCTAAACATCCATCTACTCATCCTCCCACCAACCTCTATTCCAACCCACCTCTCAACGCTCATCCTTCTTTCCAACCTCCTTTTCCTCTAACCTCAAGTATAACCTTTCATCCTCCAATCCCCAAACCCTCCGAGCCTTTGTCTACTCATCATCTATGTAATCTTTATTCCAACCCTCCCCCCCATCCAACCCTCCTCCCGCATAAAAACATCGTTTTCCTCCAACCTCTATTCCAACCATTCATCCCTCCAATCCCCAACCCCACATCCCTAACCCCTTTAAACCTCCATCTACTCATCCTCCTTCCAACCTTAATTCCAATCATTCCTACCTCTAATCCCTAACCCCACTTCCTCCAACCCTCTCGACCTCCATCTACTCATCCTCCCTCATACATTTATTCCATCCACCCACTCAACTCTCACACCTCATTCCAAATTATTTTTCCTCCAACCTCCATTAAAAACATTCCTCCCTCCAATCCCAAACCCCTCTTCCTCCAACCTTTATTCTAAACCCCCATTCAATGCTCATCCTCATTCCAACCTCTTTTTTCCTCGAACCTCCATTATAACCATCCCTCCATCAAATACCAAACCCCTTTCATCCTTCGCCTCATTCATCCTCCCTCCAACTTCTATTCCAACCCCTCCCTCATACAAACATCATTTTATCTCAAACCTCCAATCTAACCATTCCAACTGCTCCTCCCTCCAATCCCTAACCCCTTTCACCTCTGTCTACTCATCCTCCCTCCAACCTCTATTTTAACCATTCTCCCTCATACAAACCTCATTTTCCTTCAAAGCTCAAGTCCAACCATTCCTCCCTCCAATCCCAACCCTCTTCCATCTAACCCATTTGAGCCTCCTTCTACTCATCCTCCTCAAACCTCCATTTCAACCGTTCCTCAATCCAATCCCCAACCCCTCTTCCCTCCAATCCCTCTCGAACCTCCATCTACTAATCCATACTCTAACCTCCATTCCAACAACTCCTCCCTCCAATCTTGAACCCCTCTTAACTCTAACCCCTCTAAGCCTTTCTCTACTCATCATCCCTCGAACACCTATTCAAACCTCCCACCCAAATATCATCCCTCATACTAGCCTATTTTTCCGTCCAATACAAAATCACTTTTCACTATAACCCCTCTCACCTACATCTACTCATCCTCCTTCCAACCTCCATTCCAACCATTCCTCCCTCTAATCCTAAACCCATCTTCCCTCTAACACCTCTAAGCCTCCATCTACTCATTCTCCCTAAAAACTCTATTACAATCCCCCACTTAACGCTCATCCCTCATTCTAACCTCCTTTTCCTCCAACCTACATTCCCACCTTTCCTCCCTCCGATCCCTAACCCCTCTCGATCCTTTGTCTTCTCATCCTCACTCCAACCTCTATTCTAGTCCCACACTCAACGCTCATCCTCATATCAACCTCATTTTCCTTCCAAAATCTATTCTAACCACTCCTACCTCCAACCTCCATTTCCCTATAAAATCCATTCTAAATATTCCCGCCTCCAACCTCATTTTCCTCAAACAACTTCCTACAATCCCTAACCTCTCTTCCCTTTAACCCCTTTGTGCCTCCATCTACCCATCCACCTTCTAATCACCAAACCCTCTCGCAAGATTTGTTTACTCATCCTCCGTATAACCTCTATTCCAACCCTACTCCCTCGTACCAACATCATTTTCCGTCAAACCTCCATTCCTCCATCCAATCCCTAACCCTCTTCCTCCAACCCATTTGAACATCCATCTACTCATCCTCCCACAAACCTCTATTCCAACCCACACTCCTTTTCCCTCTAAACTCAATTACAACCTTTCCTCCTCTAATACCCAAACCCTCTCAACCTCTATCTACTCATCCTCTGTGTAACCTCTATTCCAACCCCTCACCCATCCAACCCTACTCCCTCAAACCTCCATTCCAACCATTACTCCCTCTAATCCCCAACTCCTCATCCCTCTAACCCCTCTAAGCCTTCATCTACTCATCCTCCTTCCAACCTTAATTCCAACCATTCCTACCTTTAATCCCCAACCCTCTTCCGTCCAACCCCGCTGAGCCTTCGTTAACTCATCCTCCCTCAAACATGTATTCCATCCCCCACTCAACTCTCACCCTCACTCCAACCTCTTTTTCTCCCCAACCTTAATTCCAACCATTCCAACCTCCAATCTCGAACCCCTCATCCTCATACCAACATATTTTCCCCTCAAACCTCCCTTCTAACCATTACTCCCTCTAATCCCCAACTCATCATCCCTCTAACCCCTCTAAGCATTCATCTACTCATCCTCCTTCCAACCTTAATTCAAACCATTCCTACCTCTATTCCCCAACCCCCGTTAGCCTTCATTAACTCATCCTCCCTCAAACATCTATTCCATCCCTCACTCTAACCTCTTTTTCTCCCCAACCTTCATTCCAACCATTCCATCCTCCAATCTCGAACCCCTCATCCCTCCAACATCTATTCCAACCCCGCACTCAATGCTCATCACTAATTGAACCTCATTTTCCCTCTAATCTCTATTCCAAATGTTTCTCCTTCCAATCCCCAACCCCACCTCTCGTCTACTCATCCTCCTCTCCAACATCTCTTCCAACCATTCTCCCTCATACCAACCTCATTTTCCTTCAAACCTCCATTCCAACCATTCCTCTCTCCAATCACCAACCCCTCTTCCCTCTAACCCCTCTAAGCCTCCTTCCACTCATCCTCCCTCAAACCTCCATTCCAATCGTTCCTCCATCCAACCCCTAACCCCTCTTCCCTCCAATCCTCTCGAGCCTCCATCTACTCACCCGCACTCTAACCTCCATTCCAACCACTCCTCTATCCAATCCCCAAACCTCTTCACTCCAACACCTCCGATACTTTGACTACTCATCCTCCCTCGAACCTCTATTCTAACTCCCCACTCAAATCTCATCCCTCATACCATCCTCTTTTTTTTCCCTTCAATAACAAATCCCTTTCCACTATAACCCATTTGAGCCTACAACTACTCATCCTCCCTCCAACCTCCATTCCAACCATTCCTCCCTATAATCCCCAACCCCTCTTCCCTCTAACATTTCTAAGCCTCCATCTACTCATCCTCCCTCCAACCTCTATTCCAACCCCCACTCAATGCTCATCCTCATTCTAACCTCCATTTCCTTCCAAAGAAATCCCTAACCCTCTTCCCTTTAACCCCTTTGAGCCTCCATCTACCCATCCTCCCTCCAACCTCCTTTTCCTCCCAAATCCATTCTAACCATTCCCGCCTCTAACCTCGATTTTCCCTCATACTACTCCTCCCTCCAATCCCTAACTCCTCTTCCATTTAACCCATATAAGCCTCTCGTATACCCATCCTCCCTCCAACCACCATTCCAACCAATCCTCCCTCCACTCCCGAACCTTCTTCTCCAACTCCTCTAAGCCTTCTCGGCTACTCATCCTCCCTCTAACCTCTATTCCTCTCCCCCAATTAACGCTCATTGCTCATACTCACCTCGTTTTCCCTCCAACCTCCATTACAACCATTTTTCACTATAACCCTCATTTTCCCTCAAACCTCTATTCCAACCATTCTTCCTCCAATCCCAACCCCTCTAAGCCTCCATCTACTCATTTTCACTCCAACATCTATTCTAGTCCCCAACTCAATGCTCATCTCTCATATCAACCTTCTTTTCCCTCCAAAATCCATTCTACCCATTCCTACTTCCAACCTCATTTTCCCTCAAACCTCTATTCCAACCATTCCTCCCTTCAATCCCTAACCTCTTTCCCTCTAACCCCTATGAACCTCAATCTACCCATCCTCCCTCTAACCTCCATTCCAAACATTTTTTTTCCAATCCCCAACCCTCGAGCCTCCAACTACTCATCCTCCCTCCAACCTCTATTTTGCTACCCCACTTAACGGTCATCCCTCATACCAACCTCATTTTCCTCCAACCTTCATCTACTCATTCTCCTTCAACCTCTATTTTGTTCCTCCACTCACTACTCATCCCTCATACCAACCTCCATCTACTCATCCTCCCTCCAACCTCTATTTCGCTCCCCAACTCAACGCTCATCCCTTATACCAACATTCTTTTCCTCTCGACCTTCATTACGAGCCTCGCTTCTCAAACCTCCATTCCAACCTTCCTCCCTCCAATCCCTAAAAGCTCTTCCTCTAACCCTCTCGAGCCTTCATCTACCCATCCTCCCTCTAACCTCCATTCTAACCATTTCTCCCTCCAATCCCCAACCATTCTTCCCACTAACCCATCTTAGCCTCTATATACTCATCCTCCCTCCAACCACTATTCCAATCCCCCATTCAACGCTCATCCTCATACCAACCTCATTTTCCTCCATCCTCCATTACAACTATTCCTCCCTCCATACCCAACCCCTATGAGCCTTCGTCTACTCATCCTCCCTCCAACATGTATTCCACCCTCACTCAATGTACATCCCTCATACTAACCTTCTTTTCTCTCCAACCTCCACTCAAATCATTCCTCCCTTGAACCCTCTAATCCCCAACCCCTCTCGAGCCTCCGTCTACTTATCTTCCTCTAACATCTATCCCACCCCCAATCAATGTATATCCCTCATACCAACCTTCTTTTCTCTCCAACCTCCATATCAAATCATTCCTCCCTTTAACCCACTAATCCCCAACCCTCTTCCATTCAAACCTCTTAAAAACTCAATTTCCTCTTTTTCTTTCCATCCTTTATATAACACTCCATTCTCCTCCTCCTTTTCCCTCTAGCCTCCATTCCTTTATTTCTCTACAATCTAGCCCTAAGTCAAAACCTCCACTTCCCTTCCTTTCTCCACAACCTTCTTATATCCTTCTAGCATCCATTCCTCTTTTTCTCTCTAAATTTCATATAACCCAACATATTTCTCCACGTTCGATTTTCTCCAATCTCCATCCTCCTCTATTCTCTCAAAATTTAATATCATCCTCCAATCTTCAACTCCTTGTTTCTTTTAAACCTCTTCCATACCCTTCCCCATCAAACACTCCAACTTTCTCGAAACCTCCATTTTCTCATTTTCCTCCAACCTCAAATCTCCAACTCCTTTCGAAACCTCCATTTCCTCATTTTCCTCCCACCTCCATTATTTCTATAACGCTCCATATTCCATTTCCGTTGATTTTCTACAACCTCCATTCCTCCTCTATTCTCTCAAAATTCATATAACTCTCTAATTTTCAAATCCTTATTTATTTTAAATCTCTCGCCAACACTCCATACCTCTCGAACCTCCGTTTCCTATATTTCCCTCCAACCCTTCAGTTTCATTCCAAACCTCAAATCTCCAACCCCTCTTGAATCATCCATTTCCTCATTTCCTCTCGAACCCTTTCTTCCTCCAACTTCCATTCCTTCTTTTGCCTCTAGCCTCCATTCTTCATTTTTTCCTCCATTTCCATCCCTCCTCCATTCTTCCTTTTCCTCCAACCTTCATTCCAACCCTCTAATCTCTAACCCCTCTTAAAACCTCCATTTCCCTCCAACCTTCATTCCTTTTTTTTTCTCTATTGCCTCTTCCATTCTTCTCCTTTATTCCTATCAATACTTCATTCCCTCCTTTTTTCCTCCAACCTCCATTTCTTCTCCCTACCAACCCATCTCAAAAATTGTCAACCCTCATCGAAATCCTCCAATGCGTCATTTTCCTACTATTACCATATTTTAAGAAAATGATAAAGAGATTATTATTACCATATTTTATAAAGAGTACAAAAATAATTATTACAACTATAAAATGCATTAGATGATCGAATGATTAAAATCATTAAAACATTAAAATTATTTAACTTTCTTATTATTATAAATAAATAAAATAGCATTCATTACAGTTATAAATAACAATAAATAAATAAAAGAACGAAAAAGACACACCCGCCCTCAAAGATGTCCACCACCATCCTCGAGGTTTTTGAATGGCCTATTCAGCCCCCACCAATAATAATATTTTATTTATAAAAAATATTGTGGCAACTGTAATACAATAATACCTAAAAATTGTATGAGAGTCTGAATTGACCGGAGACCTGGAATCAACCAAGAACATGAGATGAAAGACATTTGTATAAATCATGAGATAATGTCTATGCATATACAAACTTTATAAACAAAAAATCAGAAAAATGAAGATGAGCATTGTGATTCCACAGAGGGAAAATGGGTGAGATGAAGCAATGAAGGACCTCTTCACAAGGCAGAAAGGACCTCTTCACAATTAACAATTCACAAATTAATAAAGATGAGCAAAGGCTCGCCAAGTCTCATGAGATATAGATATCCCTATTATTAATTCAGTAAACCAAGAAGTCCCTATCGAAGTTTAAGATGAATCTTTATAGAGTAAATGGTGAAGCCGTGAACTATAGGGTGAATTCCTGAATGGCATCAGATTTATCTAAAATAAAAACAATGCTCACAGGAATAGTCATGGAGAGAGTGTTCGACTGTGATATCCCTAATTACTTCCCTAACAAAACATGGTGATGGACGAAACAATGGAACACATGATATCAGACTCAAACACAAAAGTTATAATCATCAATCTAAATTACAGCAGAGCTATATAAAATACACACCATCTCATAAGCATGAGAAGCTCGTTACCTAATATAATTATATTAATTACAGTTGTAGAATTACAAGAATATATGTCATCAAAGGTGAAGGAACAACCCAAATGAAAAAATAAAACTAGAATATATATCATCATAGGTGAAGGAACTAACCAAATGAAAAATTGAAACTAAAGGATAATCATCAATCTTCACTACAACAGACAGCTATATAAAATACACACACTATCTCATAAGCATGAGGAAGATCATTACCTAATTTAATTATATCATTACAGATGTAGAATTACATGAATAAATCATCAACGGGTTGTTCCAAAACAACCCAAATGAAAAAATGAAACTAAAGGATAATCATCAATCTTAACTAGAACAAAAAGCTATATAAAATACTACAAACACCGTCTCATAGCACAAGGAAGCTCATTACCTAATCTAATTATATTGATTAGAGTTGTAGAATTACAAGAATATCATCAAAGGTGAAGGAACAAACCAAATGAAAAAATGAAACTATACGGTTATAAGGGCTAGTGTGGTTTCTAAATAAGGACGAGAGCCAATGGACATAAAAGTGAGCAACAAAACAAAAAAGGGAGAGATGTGCGACCTGTAAAGTGTAAAGAAGGTGCTAACGGAACCAAACATATATAACATAAACCAAAGAAAACAGGAGGAGCGAGTTTGCAGCAAATTGTGTTTGCAGTAGCTGCTGAGCTTCAAATTTATTTTTTTGGATGCAAACCCTGCCAAAAAAACGCATTTGTTTCAAACCAAAGAAAACATGAAATATAAACATTAAGTAGGAAGCAATGTAAGACAAGGTCGCAATTTTCTCAGCAAGCATTTAAATTTTTTTGCAACTTTCATATGCCATAGAGAGAAAAAACTAGATACACGGATAGAAAAAGGATACACCTGAAATATGCCAACACAGGATGAGTTGGTAGCAATGCCAGCAGACCATTTTCCCACTGTGGGATCCCAATTCTCATCTTCACAATTAACAATTCACAAATTAATAAAGATGAGCAAAAGCAACTAAGATGCATGAAACATGACAGAAACCGTTGAAATGAGTTATAAGACATTATCAGTAGAGATACCTAGTATATCGTACAAGATGCAAGTAAAAGCACACTAGATCCTATTCACTGTTACTCTTCTTACCAATTTGAGAAAAAATCCAAAACAAAACTCACCAGAATCAGCTTTTGCTGCAAACTTTCCATCTCTGAAAGTAAATTCATTGATTAGTTCACCATAAAACAATTCAATAATCAAAGGAAAATATCAATTTCCAAAGCGACTAATCAAATACCTTCACTCCATTGCTCCATTGAATTGACAGAACAAAAATATCATCATGGTAAACTGAAGAACGAGTAAAAGGGAAAATGATGAGATAGAGCAGGGTAAACAGAAAAGAACTATCCATAAATTTGACTTGGAAATGATGAGACAGAATATATTATTCAAGAAGAATTCTTTAGCTTTGATGAATATAAAACTGTTGGCAATTAAATAATTCTACTCTGTTAATAAATAACACAACAAAAAGAGATCAAGATTTAACGAATGGTTCACCCAATTTGGGCTACGCCCACCAAGAATCACTTGCTCAGATTTTATTACAAGCCTTACTCTCTCAATACAATACCCATGATCCGCTTTGAGCTATGCTCAACAAACTCTACAGTAAAACTTCACAAATTATTACCGAATTCAAAACACATCTGCAATACATTTGCACAAAGAGACAAATATTTAACATGGTTCATCATATGCATAAGACCATATAAATAGACAATCTCTTAAGCAGCTTGATACAAAACCGTGGTATCAAAACCATGGGCAAAATATTTGCCATGGCATAAGACCATATAAAAACAATGGGCAAAAACCGTGGGTAAAAACCATGGGCCCAAAAACAAAACAATGGGCCCAAAAAAACCATGGGCCCAAAAACAGCCATAACGGTTACTCCATTACCCATGGGTTAATAAACCACCCATGAAAATTTGCTTTCGGGGGCTTCACCCCAACCCCTTCCATCGGGGCTTCACCCCCAAACCCCCTTGACCGCCTCACCGGCGAGCGGACCACCGTAAAAATACCCGAGTGTAACACATGAAGGTGTACCACACTCTAACATGAAAATAGGCTCCACAAACATAACAATCTCCCACTGAGACTGATTTCCACCGAGCAAGCTTCTCAACCCTTCACTGCATCATCCGCGAAGGCCAACCAAAGCTGAACATAGCTTTAGTTTATCCTCAGTGACCACCTTGGTCATCATGTCTCGCAGGATTCTCGACTGCATGAATCTTCTCCAACTTCAACTTATCTTCCTCCAAAGTCTATCCTGATGAAGTGATATCTCAACTATATATGCTTCATCCTCGAGTGGAAAGCAGAGTTCTTAGCTAGGTGTATAAAGACTCGACTATCACTATGCAGCTTACATTCCTCCCGCTTATGCCCCAACTCCTCAAGCAATTGTCAGAACCAAATCATCTCTTTACTTGCTTCTCTCGTGGCAAGCAACATACTCACCTCCGTGGTCGATAAAGCCACCAGCTTCGTAGTCATGTGAAATCCAGCTCACCGCTGTCCCACCTACAATGTAAATATAACCTCGTCATGCTCCTCCCCGCTGCCTACATCTCCAGCCATGTCTCGAATCTACATAACCACGTAAAGTGGTGTCTCGATCCATTATAGCACAAAATCGTCCCCATGGTCCTCTCAAATACCGAAGGATCCACTTTACTCTTGCCAATGCTCTTTACCTCGATCACTCATAAATCTACTCACAGCCTCCCACCGCATGGGCAATATCAAAGCCTAGTGCACACCATAAAGATACATCAAACTACCAACCGCTGATGAGTAAGGTACCTTGACATCTGGTTTCTTTCCCGCTCTCGTCATGGGACACTGCTCCTTTGATAACTTGAAATGGCCTCGCCAAAGGAGTCCCAACCGGTTTAGCATCCCGCATGTTAAACCTATCCAATACCTTCTTAATGTACTCTTCCCGAGATAAAGTCAACTTCCGCTCTTCCTATCCCGAGTTATCCTCATACCAAGGATTTGTCTGCTGCCCCCAAATCCTTCATATCAAAGGATTCACTTAGTCTGCTTTCGAGTACTTTTATTTCCCGCATGTTTTTACCTCGCAACCAACATGTCATCAACATACAAACACAGATAATATAACTTCCATCCTCAAATTTCTTTGATACACGCAATGGTCGAATGACATCTAATATAACCTCGCTCCATCATGAAGCTATCAAACTTCTTATACCATCGACGTGGAGCTTGTTTCAAGCCATACAAGCTCTTCTTCGCCTTTACACACCATCTCCTCTTTACCTTTGACCTCATAGCCCTCTCGTTGCCGCATATATAGTTCCTCCTCCAAATCACCATGGAGAAATGCGCTTTTACATCTAATCGTTTCTAAGTGCAAGTCTTCTCACGCCACTATTCCAAGAACAGCTTCTAATAGAAGTCATTTTTACTACAGAGAAAATATCTCATCAAAATCTATACCTTGTTTCTGTGCAAACCCTCGACCACCAACCGGCCTTATATCTTTTTCTTTCCTCCTTCGCTTTTAACTCGTACACCCACTTGTTCTGCAATGCTCTTTTTCCTTCCGTAGCTTCACCAAATCCCAAGTCTGGTTCTCCATGAGAGACTTATGCTCCTCATCCATGGCTTGCTCCCACTTCTTACTGGCATCTACCTGCATTGCTTCATCAAAGCTCTCTGGCTCTCCACTATCAGTGAGTAATAAATAATAAAGAGAAGGAGAAAACGTCGTGTTCTTTTCTTACCCTAGAAGACCTCCTCACTGTAGGAGTTTGGGGTTCCTGTTGAGTAGGTTCCTGAACTGATTCATGGGTCACTTTCCCATCCGGAAGATCCTCTACCACTGCATATTCTTTCTTGGATTCTTCCTTGTTTTCCTACAATCATTGCTTATACATGACTTTCTCATTAAAGACCACATCCCTAGACCGAATGATTTTCTTGTCCTTAATACTCCAACATTTAAATCCAAAGTCATCACCACCATAACCAATGAAAGTACATTTTTCTGATTTAGCCTCTAGCTTGGTCCTATCATCCTTGTCTATATGAACAAACACCTCACATCCAAAGACTCTAAGAAATGAATAATCAACTTTCTTACCATACCATGCCTCCTCAAGTATGCCTCCATCCAAGGCACTTGAGGGTCCTCTGTTTATCAAGTACACAACTGTGCTCACCGCTTCTGCCCAAAAAGAAAGAGGCAGTCCTGCATGTAACCTCATGCTCCTAACACGTTCCATTATTGTTCTGTTCATCCTTTCTCGATACCCCATTCTCACATGGAGTTCCTGAACCCTTTTTCCTCGCGGATTCCATTCTTAGAACAAGAATCATTAAATTCATTGCACGCAATACTCCCTCCATTATCCGACCCGAGACATTTTAGCTTAAGACCTGTTTCATTCTCTACCAAGGCTTTCCATTTAACAAAAGTGTCAAATACATCGATTTGTTTCTAATACAATAAACCCAAACTTTCCTTGTCACAGCATCATCAATAAAAGTAACATAATAACTTGAACCCCCAAGAGATGATACCCGAGCCGCCCCACACATCGAATGTACCAGCTCTAACTTACTCTCTTTCTTCGTAGGTCCAACCTTGAGAAACCTTACTCGCTTCTGTTTCCCATATATGCAGCTTCTCACAGTAAATCCAAACCTGTTTCGTATATCCAGTGCAAAATTCTTCTTTATGATGTTCATGCCTTATGGCTCATATGACCGAGCCTATAGTGCCATAATGTTGATCTCGCATCTCAAGCCACAAGATTACAATCATTAGTACTATCAAGTGGTTAAATACAAGGTTCCAACCTTCTTACCTCTTGCCACCACAAGAGCACCCTTGTAACCTTCCAAGAGTCTCACAGAAATATCACAAGACAACCATCACTTCCCAACTGCCCCGCCGATATCAAATTTCTCCTTAATGTAGGCACATGTCCGACATCCTTCAATAGCCATGTATTCCCATTCTCATCTTAACCTCGAATGTAACCTTTTCCAACTATACTGCAAGGCTCATCATCACCAAGAAAACATGCCCAAAATCCCTCAACATAATCAACAAAATAATGCCTATGTGGAGTAGCATGAAAAGAAGCCCCGAATCTAAAACCCAAGATTCAAGAATATTATGCAAAGAAAGAATCAAAGCATCCCGACATACATTACCCGATGCCACATTTGCCTCCTTGTTTTCTTCCCGTTGTTTCTTCTTATCCCGAAGCTCCCAACAAATCCTTCTTTCGCATGCCCAAAGCTTTCCACAATTCCAAAGATACAATCTTGTTCTTGATTTTGACCTTGCCCGATCTTTTGATTTTCCACGGTTTCTCTATTCTTCCTCGTCTCCTCTAGTTTCCACTGCAAAGCATTCCCCAAGTAGAAGATTCCCTGAGCTTTTTCTTCGCATTTCCTCGCTTAGAATCACCCCTACAACATCCTCAAACTTCAACTTCGAGTTAGCTGAACCGAGTTACTTACCGCCATTACTGTGCTATTCCAACTCTCGTAAAGAGCACAAAATTAATAAAGCCCTAACTTCTTCATCAAATTCTATCAGAACCAAGCTAGCATATTCACAACCAGTATTGAAATCATTTAAATGATCTCACTATCAACTATTCTCGACATCTTCATATTAAACAACTTTTTCATTAAAAATATCTTATTAGAGGCAGAGGGTTTTTCATACAACTTCCTAATGCATCCATTAGATCTTTTGTAGTCTTTTCCTTTGAAACATTAAATAATACCGAGATGCAAGACACAAATGATCGCTCCAAGTGCCTTCCGATCCAACAAATCCCATTCCGCATCTCTGTCATACTCGAGGGTTTGTTCACCTTCTCGATATAACAGAGTATAAAGATCCTTTTGATAAAGGTAATCTTCCATCTGCATCTTCCAAAGACTAAAATTCTCGCCGTTGAATTTATCAACCCTAGATCTTCCATCATCTCGCCATAGCTCCCACTCAAGATAAAAACTTTCCCCGCGATTCAACACTTCAAAGAAACCAAACCAGCTCGATACCAATTGTTAGGAAATAAGAGATAAAATATGCAGAATAATCCCTCACAGAATCACAACAATAGAAACTAATATGCAGAAAATATTACAGATCTCAAATAAAAGTGTAGAATAAAATAACACAACACAAAGATATAGTATTTAACGTGGTTCACCCAATTTGGGCTACGCCCACCAAGAATCACTTGCTCAAATTTTATTACAAGCCACCACTCTCTCAATACAATACCTGTGATCCGCTTTGAGCTATGCTCAACAAACTCTACAGCATTCACACCAAATTCAAAACACATCTGCAATACATTTGCTTGTTCATCTATCATATGCATAAGACCATATAAATAGACAAACCGCTTAAGCAGCTTTTACAAAACCGTGGGTATCAAAATCAAGGGCGGAAAACCGTATATCAAAACCAATGGGCAAAAAACTCCTTCGTAAAATGACTCATACATACCCATGGGTTAATAAACCACCATGAAAATTTCTAGCTTCGCCGAACCCTTGACCCGCCTGGCCGCGAGCGGGACTCGCCGTAAAATACCAGAGTGTAACACATGAAGGTGTACCACACTTTAACATGAAAATAGGCTCCACAAACATAACATGATTACCGCATTTTCCTAGTGAAATCCATGGGATGCTCTAGTTTCATGATTTAAAAAGTTTGTATACCACCCATCTATAAATTGTGTTAGATATGTGATAACAAAGTTGAATGTTGGCTCAATTTACAATGTGGTTTGTAGTTCATTTCTCGAATAGGTGGTGTGGGGGCTTTCCCCACTACTATCGCTGGGTCAATCCCTTGTTTCTAGAAACACAAATTAAGTCCACAAAACATTCAAACCCAACAATGTAACCCTTACATATCATACCAATATATTCAATCCATATTCATCCAACTCCATCACCTATTGTTCTTATAAATCAATTTAACTTCGTTACGTCCATCACCTATTGTTCTTATAAGTTAATTTAATATAGTCTCACCGTATGAATATAAAAAAATAGTCTCTGTAAGGGCGCAAGGATTTAGGCTAGTCCTCACCGATATGTAGCTAATGGGAGGTATGAGAGGTGCGACGATGACCTTGTAGGTAGGAATGAGGTGAAGTAGCGTGGAGATCTCAAATTTATATTTGTACAAGACAAATATAAATTTGCATTTAATAAGACTCACGCTCACATCGATCGAAAACCCTGGGTGTTTGCTTGCTTGAAATCGTAGTATCGCCTCTCGAGAGAGGGAGGTGTGCAAGGAATAATGCGAAGATTGACAACAAATATTAGAAAGATACGCTTGATATAATTGTAAATCGAATGGAACATACCGAGATGAGATTACAGATGTTAAAATTAAAATAAAAATCAAAGCCACAATAATCAATACAAAATACTTCCAAATAACATGACAAAGAAACTTCACGAAAACGAAGAGCTTCTAAATTGTTTAATGATTCGAATAAGTGTTGGATCTTTCTATAAGTAGAGAAGAAACCAAATGTGTAACAAGTGGATGGCAATACCATTTTCATATGTATTAATTCCCCATGAAGGAAAGAGACATTAGTTTCAGAACGACGGCAAAACTCCAACTATATAGTAAACAACATGTACCTTAAGAACTGCATAATTTACCAACCTTGCAACCTAGGGGCGGTATTGTTATCCAAAATTCATCCTCAAGGTAATTTTGATAACATGCATCAAATTATTCACCCCGAGCAAGTAGATTGATTCAAGGCTTGAAATCGTGTTTTTGGCCCCCCGCTTCTCTCTAACTCTCCCATCCAAGAAGAAATCCCAACAAGTTAGAAAAAATGGAAAAAATGAAAAAAATAATGTTGCAGGATCGTTTTAAAGCATTTCGGGTTTGAAGGGTGCGGGTCATACTGAGGTTCGCCGTACCAAGTTTGGGGCCGAAATACAAATAAAATCGGCTCCATTACAAAGAGAGTAGATTGTGGCGAGTAGTTTAGGAGCAAGAACCAGCTTTCTCTGGAGGTCTATCTCAAGTAGCAAGTCCCACAACTTGGAGATAGTACCCATGTTATCCAATCACACCATGACTTCAAATATATGTGCTTGTATAAGCATAGGGGTGTTGTGATTTGGTGATAACAAGTACAAATATGGTTCGTGCAAGATTCGCTTCACAAGTTCCACACATATTTCCAGACTCCTTTCAACGGCCTAGATTGCGGCCTCTCGGTTTTGAAAAGCCACTTTTGCACTCGTTTATGGTATATGACTGGAATAGCACAAAAAAATCCTTGGAAATACAGGGCAATAATGAACTAAAATAAAGCGTAATGTATGTTTTTTTAATAATGAATGCAGTTTTCAGTATCAAACTATGTGCAAAACACTGCTGGAAGTTGAAGTGATTACATATCATAAATTAAGACGTTGGTTTAAAACAAAGAATTAAACTTAACTCGGCATAATCTAAGAACCCTGCACTGAATTCATAGTTTTTCATTATTGGAGGAAATTTGACAGCATGAGTGTCGCTCATTTGAACGCTACCACTTTCCTTGGCAGACATTGATAAGAGATGCCTTAGAATCATGAATCAATATGGGAAAAACCCCAGTATTTAAAGTCTTGAAAGTCAGCCTGATTGGGTTTGGTTGCCACATTCATAGTTGGGACAGTTATCCTATTGGAGCTTGAAACAGAGTAGTTATCCTACAAGAGCAGAAAACGGAGTAGTTATCTTACAGGAGCTGAATGTGAGGAAGACAAGTCGAAACAATGAGCTGAAAACAGAGTAGTTGTCCTACCTACCTCATTCATTTTTATGAGGGAATTTCCAACCTACCATATCATTTAAAAGAGGAAAATACGCAATCAAAATCCACACCCTATTTTCCAACCCAGGAAAACAAACATTCTCCCATTAAATTGTATTACTCGTCATCATGCAGATTTACGGGTTTACAGGGGACTTACAAGTTTGAAACGACCTTTCTATTTTTGAGGGCGGGTGCTTTCCAGCGCGTCCTCCAAATCCAAATGAAAGCGATGCTATTGCAGAGGGATTTTTCCTTCTTCCACTCCTGTTTATGCAGACAAAATGAGATAAACACACACAAAAACCACACAAAACACAGAGAACAAATACAAAATTCATTCGCAGCACACGAACATAGGTTACAGCAGGGAATTTATTGATTCATTCATCCATTCATATTATTTCTATAAAACTTTTGTCCTTGGCCAATACTGATAAGAAAAAGTTACGGCAGGGAATTTATCTACCGATTCAAAGGTATGAATACATGGAGAAGATTCCTAGACCATGGAGATGTTCCCAGTTCGTCAGTCTTACAAGTACGGATTTCATAAGATTCGTCTTTAGAGTAATCCACACCCTATTTCCAAGAAAAACCAGAAAAATAGATATCCACAAAAACGGAGTTATGGCTTTGCAGGGGACTTACATGTTTTCAGCGGCCTTCCTGTTTTTGTGGGCGGAGGTTTTTCACCGTGTCCTCCAAATCCAAACAAAGGCGATGCTATTGCAGAGGGCTTTTTCCTTCTTCCCCTTGCCCTGTTCCTCTCCTCTCCATGGAGACAAAATGACAAAACACAAAAACACAGAACAGAGAACAAATACAAAAATCCATTCACAACACACAGAAAATATAAAAAATAAAAATATGATACTGAAATGGAACAGAGCCAGAAAACACACGGCCGTGCAAGACTGAATAAAACACATGAAACGCATCGAGTGCAGAGAAATGAACCCCAAAATCAAATAACAATGGCGCACAAAAAAATGCAGTAGGTACTTTCCAAAGGGCGAAAGGGTTTTAAGGTGTATTTGTCCAACGGTCCTATTCTTTATTATCCAACGGTCTTAAGCCTTTTAACCCAATGGTCATATGGTTCGTGCATGAATGTAATCTTCTATATTGTTTAATGTTCAAAATATAAATATATGTATATTACGCAGGGTGATGTGAACTTTATGTTTCTTGTGCTGGACCGTAGTCCACCCATCGTTGACCTTAGTTGTTCCATTCTTGTTCCCTACTTGCACTGTACGATTCAACCGAGGTGAAATTTTGGGTTTAGGGTCCCCATCTGTCTAAGTAGTGTGGACGGTGGAATGGAAGCTAAAAACAACATTACCTCTAACTCCCTGACCCTCATGTAGTACTTTATGCATTTGCATTTCATTTTGGAAGTAAAAGAGAAATCCTCTACTTTACAACACCATTTTCTTCTGCTCCACTCCCTCACAAAATCTATATTCAGTCGTAATCCTGCAAACCTCCCTATGAATGCATACGTAAATCTCCCCTTAGCTTTATCAATGATGAAACTTGGAATATTCAGCTGAGGTTCTGCATCCTTCCACTAAGGAATGAGCTTGCAAGGTGCCCGATTTGTCTCCCCAAACAACTTTACCACTCAAGTGTTGCCTCCTCTCGTCGCAATCACCATGGCTCAATAAGGGAAATATTATTTTATTATCTATATTATTGTAGGTGAGGTTTTATAAAAACTCACGCGTAAGGATTGTGTGATATATTTGTGGGATTAGAAGTTGGAGAAAAATCTTTGTTAATAGGAGTTATAGTGCAGTATATATTTATTACATTTGATGCATGAATAGTGAAGAAATATGAATGTTTTATTGTGTGTAATTCCTCAACCATAAATAATAATTTGAAGCCCACTAATGATTAGAGAGCTACAATGAGGGATGTGATAAATTTGATGTAATGGTGTTTTTTCATTATTGGTGAAGTTAACTTTTTGGGGGTTTCCTAATGTTCAGATATCATATACTCAAAATGGTTCAAATTTAAATAATTCTTCAAAGAAAAACTTACAAATATATACACATTTTGACTTCTAAATTTAAGTTGTATGTCTAAAAAAACTCCTAAAATATCTTCGTTAATATCTTCTAACCTCTCTACCCGAGTTCTTTTAACAACTCACTTACAATACTAATAATATTTATAAAACACTTAGAAAATGACCCAAATAACATATATTAGATCATGTTATAATGTGATTTTTACTCACATAACAATCACTTACATCAACATATTCACTACACTTATTATTTTCTCACACACAATTAATTAACTAATATGGATCACATAAGCACCCATGCGAAGAAAAATCCTACCATTCCCCTAGTAAGAACATGGGAGAGAACATCATCATGCATTGGTTGTGGAGGATGTTGTTGTCTCCATCCTCTAATTTTTTTCTACGTACTAGTTGGTCAACAAGTGACTCCATTATATTGTCAATGCGATTATTTTTCCCTCACAATACAAAACATCTTGGAAGTTGGTTTCAACTAATAATGCATCCATTTACAAACAATTATCCCTTATACATATTAAAAAAATTATTATTATTATTATTTTTTAACAAAACTTTTCCATTATGGAAAAGCATACTTGTGATTTGGAAAATATTCAAAATATAAAAAGTCCCCCTCCCAATAATATTTACTCAAAAAAATTCTCCACTTATGAAATCCACACAAAATAAAAATTACCTCCGATTTGGAAAAATTATATACTAGCAAATACACATGAAATGTGCAATGGAGACACCAAAGGGAATGTGCCAAGAAGTTAATTTTGAGGGAGTGAAACCAGTAACGCCACAAAACTAGCCGACGCCACACTCACGATATCGACAAAGACGACGCCGCAACAAACAAGTGACCCGAAAATGCGACAACAATTTTTTTTTGAAATTTAAATTTTAGCAAGGTAGAGGTTCGTGCTTAATTTGTTTTATCCGCAAGTTTCGAGACCTACTTGACCTCGGAAACAGATAAGCTCCAATCTTTTGCCTTGTATTCCGATAGCAAAAAAAAGAATCTATATGGTTGTCGCATTTCCAAATACTCGGGCTTTACTTCAAAATTTGTCATTTTTAACCCTCCTTAACGGAAAACTTCGGGTTTCAGCATGGTGTTACAAGACTTCATAAGGGTATCTGGTCACTGATCCCGTATTCACATTATGATCCATTTTATAAGAAGGTAAAAGCGTCCAGGGTAAAGGTATGTATTATGGTTTTATTGATCTCTTTCTTTTGATATAGTTTAATGTATATCTGTTGAGGTATGTAGCATGGTTAACGCAAATATTGCTATTCTTGACGACCTTTAAGAATCTCTTAACATATAATCATCAATATCTCTCCAAAGGAATTTGATACTTTTAATTTAGGTGATAAATATAAATAGATATATTATCAAAATCTATATTCAATTGGATCTATGCGCCTATCAACCAGACATTAATATCCTCCAAATAAACTTTTTTTTTTGTGTCTATTGAATTTCAAATTATATTTAAGTTATATAAATACATACCTATGACCAAAATTTTTCACATAAACAATTCCCATACGCCTATATCCAAATTGACAAATTTGAAATTTGTACTAAAGGAAGAAGAGTGAATACGAGGGGGAAAAATAATATGTTTTCAACTATGCTAGAAAATTTTTGGTAGGGGCGGTGGGTCGCATCACCCAACTGCCCACCATTACTGCCTCCTCTACTTGCGTGTAGACTTCTCCCAATGCTGGCCGCGTGCTTTCCTTGTTTTCTTTTTTTTTTATTCTATTAGATTTGCAAAACCATTGCTTTACCAGTCGGCCTGCATGAAAGGACTGTTCTGAGCCGCGTCTAGAAGGAAAGTTAATATGGTAGTTGACAGGGGGAAGCTACGGCGCATGAGGGAGGCGTGCATCCACCGTCTAACCGCCCTTGGCCGCGTGAGGAAACTGGCAGAGTGTGGGTATATACACAGGTGGAAACAGCCGTGGTTTTCTCTCCTTTCTCCGCCCATGGCCGTGCCACAACCACAGTCCCCTTTTTTTTTTTAAAACGGAGAACGCATTAACAAGGCGTAGGTACAGGCGCCTAACTCTATTTGACTCTCCTCAGGCCACGCATGATACAAGAGGCAAGGAACAAGGTAATGGCGCGTGCACAGTCCGGAAGAGGAGGCGCTCCAGCAGCAGGTTGTTTTAACAAAGCTTGTCTAATGCAACACTCTTAAAAAGGACAACCATAGAACTCGCTTTTGCAAGCATTGCAGTAATTTAAATATTCCCCGTGACAGGCAGAGCCTTGTGTATCAGCTGTCTATCAGGCATATTTACTGAGACGTTTCATCATTTTCTTTTTATATTAACAGCTATTCTCTTAGTCACGAATTAAGGGTGATTGACCTCTCGTCTAGATTTTGAGACTAACTTCACATTTGTATGGGCAGCATTGCAAGACCATGCATGCATTGCCTTGATATTTGTGGAGCTAAGACCACTACAGTTGTCCTAACCTCGTAAAAAAATATGTATAAACTATTTGTAAGCTTTGCAACAATTTAAATATTCGTTGTGATGTACCATGCCTTTTTGTATCAAGTTGTCTAACAGGCATATCTGCTTCAAACGTATCATCATTCTTTTTATATATATATATATATATATATTAGCATATTCCTTATACACGATTTAAGGGTGTTTGACTGTCCGATTTTGAAGCTAACTTTACATTTGTTTGGGCAGTGGCGAGGCCTGCCATGTAGCTTGATATTTGTGGAGCTAAGACCACTCACAGTCTACTAATCTGTAAAAAAATTTAAACAATATTTGTAGGCATTGCAACAATTAAATTATTCACGGCCATGGCAACAAGTGCTTTCTGCATCAAGTTGATTCATTTCCTTCTACAATTGTCAATAACATTATATGGGATTCAAAAGATTTGATTTCATTCCTTTGATTTGTTTGTAATGGATTTTGCAATGAATGCATTGATGAATAAAACATGAAGGAACTAGAGCTTGAGAGGGTTTTATTGGCATTGCAAATCATTAAAAACTTAAGCCTTTCCAACAAGTATGCAAGAAGGAGTAATGCACTATATTTTTTTTTAATCTTTACTACACATTACTTTCAAGTATCCAAACAAATCTTAATATATTTCCTTTTGTAATTTCTTCACAGTATTCTACAAGAAATCAACAACATTTCCAATAACTTTTGAGTGAGAAAACTAACATTTCAATACAACTTTCCTCCCTTATTTTGTTACAACACCTTTTTCTTCATGTGGAACATATTTACAATCATGTAAACACTTTTCAAGTAAAATTTGCATTCAATCATGTAAATACTTTTCAAGTAAAATTTGCATTCAATCATGTATCTCTTGGAGCAACTATAGGTTACAATGTCCCTTATTTTTGGAATGAAAACAAGATGATACAACTTTCTTTCATTTGCAAGTTTTACAACAAAATAATATATGTAAAGAAATGGAAAGGGTCTTCACAAGCTCCATAGTGTTCTTCATCCATGCTCCAAATCCCAAGTAGTTCAATCACAACCAAGATAGGGGGAGAGGCAACACTCTCCTCCCAACCAAATCTCAATGGAGAAGAGAAGCAATCTCCTCCATTGACCCCCGAGCCCCAAACACAACACAATGAAAGGGTGGTCTCCAACTCAAGGCAACAATACATGCTTCCACAATACAAGTTCTTCACAACATTCAAGCTAAAATAGAAGAACAAAGAGACACACAATAACATCAAACATTACACAACAAGGCTTGCATCCAAGCCAACAAGAGAAGGAACTATGGGAATGTTTCCCTTATGCCTCCCAAATGAGATGAGATGCCCATCCAAAACCCTCCACAATAAAACACAAGTCCCTATGACTCTTATGCCTCCCTCAAGTACCCCTTTTTCCTCCCATACTCTTATGCCTCCCTCCTCTTATGGCTCCCTCAAAGACAAGGTAGAATGTAAACATTCCTACCCAAGATGGGCATCCCTCTCAAACTCCCTCCACAATATCCTAATCTACTCTTTTGCCTCCCTCATGAGTATTCCCATAGACCTCTCCTATACTACACAATAAGCATTCAAACCATTTTTCACAATTTCCACAAAGTAAACATGCATTTTTTTTTCCACAATTTTTAGCATAGAAGCAATAATAATATGAAAGCAAAAACAAAGGAGAGGGTTCCCTACCTCTCCATTGGAGAAGCCTAAACCAAGAAACTTGTCCAAGCTCCTTCCCAAATCAATCCAAGCATGCAAGTCCAAAAACTCTCTTTATCTCTTTCTCCCAATTCCTCTCTCTCAAAATAACAAAGGAGAACTCTTCAACAACACAAAAACAAAGCTCCAACCCCCTCAACAAGAGAGGAAGTTTCAATAAATAGATCAAAGGTAAGGGTGAGGGTGATGTGGCTCCATGTAGGATGCCACATCACACATCCTCAAACCAACTCCCAAGGTCAACTCAAATCCCAAAGCACCATAAATGGGTGGTTGGGTTGAATGACAACCCTCTTCCACATTCAACCCTTTCCTATGTGCCTTAAGGCACAATTAAATGCAAAATGAGGAAAATGCACTCCAAAGTCATATTTCCCTTCCCAAAACAATAAATAACCCCCTTTTTGGATTCCCAACCCATAGATATGGTTGGTAAGGGGTTTTGGGAAGTGTGGGACAAGTTTAACTTGTCCCACAAGTCCCCTAAAATTGCCCTCAATCTCAAATTCGAGATTCTAAGAGCATGGAGTGGTCAACACTCAAAACCAAGCATTCAATGCAAGAGGACACACAAGACTCAAGGAGCCAACAATCAAATTTATTACACCCACTTGACTTTCCCCAAGGCTTAAAAACTAAAACAAGATATTACATTAATCTAAACACACTTAACAAAAGTAATTTAACAAAAGGACTTCACATAAGAAATCACCTACTAAATCAAGTAAAACAAGTAATAAAATTCTTACCCCCTTGGTCACATTAGAAAATTTCCCCCACATGGAAATTTTCTCAACACATAAAAGAATAAAGGGTAACACAATACAATTTACTAGTTGCCTTGACGACCAATGTTGTAACCACCCGACATCCTGTTGTGTTTGGTCCCCAATCCCCCTCATGGTTGTGATCATGCTGTGTTTCCTGCAAAAATGCAAAATACCCTCTTCGGCCTTGCGGCCATGTCAAAATATCCAAAATAACCATATGCATGAAATTTATTAACATCTATACGTAATTCAAGCAATCATTATTTCTAGGTCTAAATCACAACTTAATTATGCATTTCATCATTATCCAAAATTATAGTAATGTAAATTCAACAACTACATTCTATTCAACATGGCGAAGAAATTCAATGTTAGAACACATGCAATATATCCATATAAAAATAATATCGGAATCCAATAGTCTGTCCATGAGTCAGTGTAGATCATACTGAAAACAAAATCCAATCATAATCCAAATGCATCTAGTCACAAAACATCATGCTAATCAACACAATTGTATAACTCATGTCCATATCCAAAGTCTGCATAACTCAAAATGATAATCACTAAGTGTCGTAGGGAAGTGGGCATTACAGAAACATTGTAAGAGGGAGAGTGGAGATTAAGAAGGGTTTGAGAGAGGAGAAGGGCCTTGCATGGAACCAATGCAATTTAATCTTGTTTCTTACGACCATGTGCCATTTTTGTTAATCATTTGAAGGAGGAAGTTGTTGCAATGTGTAGCTCATACATACATTGTAATACGAGGATATCTCAAAATGCAAGGAGTAATCGATCAATACTACCAATTTATATATTTGTTGTTTACAATATCATCCATTGTCTTTTATAGGTGGTTAGAACACACATCAAGGTAAGGGGCAATTCCTTATATGTCTCATGAGAGAGTTTAGAGACAACAATATATGGAGTGGACTTGGCATCCCAGGTGGTGATTTCATTCACATTTACAATCAAGGTTTATCTACATATATCGGGGTAGTGATTAATGTTCCCCTTATTAAAAGTCAAGATGACATAGTTTGTCAATGACCACGTATATATAATGGGATTTGCTAATTTTTACTTTAATTTTTTTATGTATAAGGTTTTCGAATAGATGACATTTAATTTGTTAGGTATAACGAAGACATGAATGGAA
This sequence comes from Taxus wallichiana var. yunnanensis, assembly GCA_018340775.1. Lineage (NCBI taxonomy): Eukaryota > Viridiplantae > Streptophyta > Pinopsida > Cupressales > Taxaceae > Taxus > Taxus wallichiana. The sequence goes on from CM031243.1 coordinate 750,618,081, forward strand.
TGTTGGAAATAAAAATGTGTGAATTAAATCCCTACATATCCCACACCTATTCAACGACTTAAATTGTTCCTACCCAAATAATATATGTTATATGTGTGTCATTTTATTATCTCTATCTCCTTCACACTATACACATGAGTGCAATTTGCACTTCAAGGGCCAAAATAAAAATAAGGTTAATCAAATAGGTTCTAGGTTCGAAACACAACCATAACACATTATTCATGTATCACTTTATATCCTCACTTTTCATTTCTAAGATCGAGTAATTGTAGTAGAAATGTGATGCATAAATAATAATAAATAGTTAATCACCTCTAATTATTGTTGGCCATATGAGGAACTAATAGATTTTATAATATATTAAAAATTTAAAAAGTATTTTTTTAAAACATTCAACATTATTATCTTATCCAATAATAAAATATATTTACATTGGGTCAAGGTAGTAACTTCTTTTTTAATATATTAAATAATTATAAACTTCCTAATACTATGTTCATGTGTCTCGATGCAAAAGACAAGATAAAATACACAATCACCAACATCCAACTTGAGTAGAAAGAAAAAAATCACCAACCTCCAATAGTTGTTCATATGAGTGAGATGTAGAATTTATCTACCAATTGAGCATTGCTATTGTATTTAATAGAGTCATGGTTATTGATTGGACAACATTTAATTCATTACAAAAGATGAAGACATGAATGAAATTTACTTTGGAGATAAAATGGGGTAACTAAATACCTATATGTCTTGTAAATATTCTATGGCTTATATTGTTTGCACCAAAATAATATATGCTATATGTGATACACTTTGTCATCTCAAAAGTAGTTGCATTATTCATGTGAGTTCAATTTTATCTTAAAGGGGATAAAAGGGGGAAATCCAATAGGATCTAAGTTCAAAACCCAACCACATTTTGCTTTTTGTAGCACTTTGTAGTACCCCTTTCAACTTCATGCTCAAGTAATTACAAAAATTAGGATCTCATCCAACGATTGCTCATATGAGTGTTAGGTAGATTTAATTATCGAATCAAGCTTGGTTATTTCTTAATTTAATATTTCTATGGTGTCAAAATTTTCAATTTGACGGTGTTGAATTTGTTAGATAAGTTGAATAAAAAGGAGGGAATTAAATGCCTATATGATCCACACCTATTCCATGGCCTAAATTGTTCCTACCCAAAAAGTTTTTCTATATATGCTCCACTTTATTATCTTGATCGCATTCACATTTTCCACGTGAGTGCAATTTACACTTAAAGAGGACAAAATAGAAAATGGGTAAAATCCAATAGGATTTAGGTTTAAAACCGAACCAAAATGTTTGCTTCTTGAAGCACTTTGTATCCCCTTTCGAGTTTTAAGATGAAGTAAATGCAAGAAATAGGTAATGTAATAACAATCATTAATAATTGAGCCCCAAAATTGGTTGGCCATTTAAGTGACATGTATATTTCAACATCTAATCAAGATTTGATAATTTATTATTTCATGGTGTTGGTGCTCATTTCAATCTCGCCTCTTTTCGTTTAAAATTTCCGCTGCTTGGTTAGAAGCATTTTCTGTCTCCCTGTATGGATGCGTGAAAAAATATCCTTCATTTAGATGTCGTTGTCGATTTTCCTTGAATCATGGATCACACTGAGTCTTGGTATTATTTACGGTTTTCTCTCCGTGGGGAAAATTGGTAATTTGGGAGTGAATGCTAGGGTTTCCCCTTCTTTTTATTTTTCCACGGTCATGTTTTCCCTGTCAAATTTTATCCCAACGCCCGTGGATACATGGTCTTCTTTGATTGGACACGACATGGCGGGTCTATTTGGTAAACTTGTCACTTTTTTTCACATTTGTAAAAAATGCCAAATTGGTCCCATGGCTCTGATGAATTCTAATTGGCTACTCAACGATATGAAGCGGTGAAGCAATTTCTTACTTCGCCCTCGAAAAAGTGTACACATGTCATAAATAAAGCGGTTCTGGGAAGGTAGGTCACCTGGAGGTGTTTGGAACTTTTAGCTTTATTATGAAAAAGGAATAAAGTATAAAAGTGAAGTGCGGCCCGCTAATGCCCACACCAAATTTAGAAGCGGGAGGCGGTTGGTGAAGCACTTTGAAGATTTTATCTTTGTTTTTGAAATGGAGTAAAAGTTATAAAGTGAGCCGCATGACTCACTGGGGACCGATAAACAATGTGTTGAGTCAACATTGAAAATTAAAAGTGGGGAGGCGGGTTCTTTGGGGCATTTTGAGATTCTCGATTTGTTTTGAAAAAGAATGAAATTCATAAAGTAAGCCACATCCTGTCGATGCCTAGGAAAGCCACATGTAAAGCCTATATCAAAAGTGGATGGGTGGGCCAAATTGTCCAAAAATGCACAATTTCTTTAAGTGATACAAAATGTGAAAAACACCCCCAAGCCCACTTCAACTCAAGATCTTTTCCACGTGGACGACTCAATTTTGAAGTTGTGAAAGACATAGTTAATGGCTATGATACAAGGCATTTATTTTTTCCATCATTAATACTCTAGGACCTCAAGAGATTCGAATGCATTTCGTCTTTTATTGTTAATTTCATGGTCTCTTGTCATTTTTATCAGTGAAGTGCAATCAATTGTTGTGGAGCTCAATTTGTGAACCCGAGAAGTGTGAAAGTTGTTGTTTTGAATTAGAATTGCTCGGGAACCTATAGAAAACTGCGCCAGGATGAAGTAGAGCAAGATGCAGAGGAAAAGGATGAAGAGAAGGAAGCAGCAGGCACAAAGGATGATCAACAAGCTTACGCGCATTCTTCCTCCTTTTTGTGTGCGTCATGTTTTCAAAATCAGGAGGGAATGCTCCAAATAATTTTCCAGAAGTGACAACCGGATGCCCCAGTTAAAAACAACCGGTGGAAATAATTGAAAAAGCTTATCTTTTGTACACCTGGCAACTTTTGGGTGTAAATTTGTTAAATATCACTTTCTGGAACAAATATGTAACAAACAAAGTATTCCTTGAATATTATTCTTTTGGGGGAAAATTTGGGATGAGTGAGCGAGTGAAATTGTATAAATGCAATGAGAATACTCTTGCATAAGGAGGTTAACTTTTCTGAGAAAGTTTGAGAAAACCATTTTTTCCCAAGAGACCATTTGAGAAACTTGTTTATTTTCTGTGTTTTAAATTTAATCACATAAAGATTGTTGTAAGTGTATAACCATTGAAAATATCTGAAATTGTTAAAGAAAATCTCCCTATTGAATGAATATAATGAACCTTGAAATGAATTTGTGTTGATCATGAGCATAATTGTGTCTTGCTTTTATTTCGAATGTTTTCAAATAGTTTTTCTTGTTCCTGTTGCAATCTTATGTTGAAATCCCTCTGAGTCACACAAGATCTCATCCATGTGTTAGTATTGTGGCATTTACAATTTCATCATGAGAAGAGATTTCATCTTGTGATGCAAATAAACAATTTAAAATCACTTTACTTTCATTATGTTGATAAAGATTGTTTGTAAGTCTATGAGTGTATCTTAGGTATGATGAACCAGGGATTTCTAATGTTTAATTGAGTCTTTAGCATGAGCCTTTATGTTGAATTCTTGAAGAGTGTATGAAACCGTGCATCTCTGGGCCTCCATTGATACACACCTTCTGGTTGAAGGAATATTTTGGCTATTTTGAAGTATTTTGTCTGTGAGTTTTCCAATATTTGTAAAGGTTCTCAAATATTTGGTATAATCAACTTTATCTTGCTTAACTTCCCACCAAAAATTCTCAAATGATAAATCCTACATGAACTACCCCTATTTGTATTGTGTATCCATAAAGGTTTAACAATTTCCATTGCCAAAATATGCAAAAACAATCAAGATTTAATTATTGTCTTTAGTAACCTAAACCTTGTCTAGGAAACATCTCCACTCGCTAGTGTGACAGCTCGTGAGAGTTAGATTGTGTTGTATTAATCATATTTTCTCAAGGTTCACATGGAAAATTTCCAAAGAAGGGTCTCTTGATATCCTTCACCAACACGGGTTACAGAATGGGTCCTCTCACCCTGGTTAAAGGCACGACCTAAAGTAGTGAGGGTAGATCAAACCCTCAATAAGGTGCTATCCATTTCTCCAATGCCTAAGTGACAAAGAGTCAACTGAATCCCCTCCCCGGCTACAAAACAAATCATATCATGATTCATCTGTCTCTAAGCATCCTACCAGTTTCATGATCTTCTTAGCCCTCGTAGGAGAATCAATTTGGATACCAAAGACCGAAGTGACACATTTGTTATTGGGGATTATTTAAACACTGGGACCTATTTTTTGGTAACAACACCGAAGTGGCGCCATTGCTAGGATTATTTGAACACTGGGACCTATTTGTGTGGCAACAACACTCGAAATGGACCCGTTATCGGGGAGCATTTGAATACTAGGACCTATTTGTGTGGAGAAAACATCAAGTGGTGCCATTGCTGGGAGTATTTAAACACCGGGACCTATTTGTACGGCAACAACACCGAAGTGGCACCGTTTCGGGAGCATTTTAACACCGAGACATATATTTGTGGAAACAACACACAAGTGGCACTTGTTTTTAGTGGATTATTTGAAAACCAAGACCCATTTGTGCGGTAACAACATTGAAATGGAGTCGTTCTTGGGGATTATTTATACAAATGCATACACATGCTAACCCCGATAATGTTTCTTACATGATTTAAGTTCAAATATGTTGTTTAAACATCATTCTTTGTCAAGATTTGTATGAATTTTGTGGGATCGCAACTTCATTGTTCGGTATTTTCGGTTCTAGTGGTTATTGCACTAAATTTGAATCATTAATATTAAATATGGGTAAAGGAAGGTCGATCTCGTTAAGTTTTTCGAAATTAAGCATTTATAGACACTTGGAAGGTTATTTATAGTGCATATGAACAACTAAGGTGAAAATCCTTATTGGCGACTACGTGTTGAATTAAAATTTTCATGGTTACCAAATGTCTTAACTCCGTGTCAAGTGTAATTTGTCATCGATATTTGCGCAGAGCTAGGTCCTTCTTTACCAGGGATCCTACTAGAAAGATATTTCTAGAACAAGGAAAAGCAAATTTAGAAGGAAAACAAGTCTAGAAATTTGTTGGAAATCAAGAATAAAAAGGAGATATCAATTCTGAAGGTGATCAATTTGTTGTTGAAGATTACCATATTTCTTAAAGTGATTCTTAACCAAGTACTCTTTATATAAATTTGAGTTCTCCAACTAGAGAGGGGCCATCATTTGTGTCGAAAAGTGTGCTTCTCGGTTTTCCCTATTTCCTCCCGTGGTTGATAGGGTTTTCCACGAAGTCGAGTCAATATAGAATATCTATTTTGAAATCTATACTCCAATGCTCCAAAGAACCCTCGTTCCCTATCATTCTGCTTTCTCCCGTAAATTCATCACCTCAAGGCAATATGGCCCAATCTCCACCTAGACCTCCTTTTGTTGTCAATAGTTTTGGACCTATAGATTTCGGAGGTATGGATGGATATCTTAATATGGTGCCACAAGATGTCGAAAATAGGTTGCCAAAGTTTCAAGAGGAATAATGCCATCACTGGTGACCAACATTTGAAACTCTTTGTCAACATGATGGAAGATTTTGAAACCGAGTTTGAAGACGTGTATGTAAATTTGTTTATTCATACTCTTGAAGAGGATGCACGTGGTCGCACAAGGCTTTACCAGATAATTCAATAGATTTATGGACCAAGATGAAAAATGCCTTTATATTGTAATATGGGGATAAGACAGATCCTAGGTTCCTTTTATCTGAATTTGAAAATATAAAGACAAATCCAAATGAATCATGTCCATGATTTCAATACTAGGTTCAATAAGACCTTTAATACGCTACCTATAATCCTAAGGCCAATTGATTTATCTTGATTGATAAAATATTCTAACACTTTTGATAAAAATTTTGCTTATTACTTGAGAGATAAAAACCCAGAACATTGAGGCAAGCTTTCACCATGGCCTTACAAAAAGAAAATAACATCAAAGTAGTTGGAAAGCCTCCTAAGAGAGAGGGGGGTCAAGTTAATCATTCCCGAGAGGCCTCATTCAAACAAAGTTGTGGATCTGGGAAGAGGTTGTAAAAACATTGGCTCGAGAAGTTAAAGAGATATCCCATAAACCAAGCTAGAGCAGTAAAAAAGGGATAGGTCAAAGTTCCAAGGGTCAACACAAGCCACACGGTCATGAGAGATTTAAAAATCATCCTAGAGGTGATCACAGAAATGATGATGAGAGGAAAGGGCTCATGGGATCAAGAAATAGACAACCTCAACCCAGGGGATAATAGATTGGTTCCCGATTCTTTGACTACTGTGGGTTGCTACTATGGATAAGGATAATGTTATCGAGCGGTGTGATAGGTGTTTATTTCCGGACTCCCCATGTGATGTAGATCAAGAAGTTGAGGAAGAATATGAGGATGAGACGTATGATGATGTGTGGATGATGGAATAACCTGCAAAACTAACGATAGGGGTAGCCTCAATCCGAATTGATAAGTGCCAAAACTATTGAAAACTTCTCGGGATTGTGTTCACCGGTATTACCTCTTCCTCCCGGGTCAAATCACAATTATATTCCCACTTCGTGTTCCAAAAATCGAGTAAGAGGTTTTACGAGATGATAAATTAGGGTGTTAACGTAAAACCTCTTTCAAGTGAACTCCCTTCACCTCGGACCGCCACAAAGCCGAAAAAGTTGGTTCGCGCAAAGGGGGTTTTTTGAACCTCGCTTCACATGAACCCCTTTGGGTTCAAAATTTTTTGGTGGCACGAGTTATATATAGATATTTATATAGTTGTGTGTGGTAGATTTAGGGTTTACGAGGTTCACGCAAAACCGCTTCACGCGAACCCCCATGTGGCGCCTATGTGGCACATTTTGGTGCGAAATCCATTTGGAGGATGATTTTATGTGAAAATGTGTCAATTAGGTGTGATGCAATTAGGGTTAACAAATTAGTAAAATTAAAAATATAACAAAAGTACAAAATTTTATTAGCTTTCTAAAAATATAATTTTCATTTTTTAAAAATATGTTTTACTATTTTTTTGCTAACATGTGGTATTTTAGGACAATCAATCATACACACTCAACCCAATTTAAAAAATAAAAAAATATATCCAAAAAAATTGAAGAAAATAAAATGAGTATTTGTTGAAGTCTTCTTTTTATCTGTGTGAAAATAAAATTTAATTTCCATATAAATCTTAAAATTTATTGGCATACACATATGTACGCCATTTATTTGAAAATATTTTTACTTAATAATTGATTATATATATATATATATATATATATATATATATATATATATATATATATATATATATATATATATATTACGAAAATTTGACAGACCTCAAAATTCAAATGTTGAACATATATCTAAATTTTCATGGTGAAAAAATAACTTTTCATTTAAAAATACCACTCAAAGGGCCATTGTTCCTCTTTTATAACATAAGAAACAATGTGTGAATAAAATTAAGAAAAAGACCATATTTTTTTCCAATTTTTTTATTAAAATATACATGTATTCTACACTCTAAACACAAAATTTTGTTAGTTTGTGGAATTTTATGAATTGGTATGGTTTTTTGGCTATTACCTTTAGAAAATCAAAGAAACTGAAATTCATGTTTATAAAGGTACAAAACATACAAAAAGTGGGACATTTTATTGTGCTTTGACCTAGTTACATTTACCCAAATAGCCCAAACCACTCAAACCTTGACCTTGATCTATCCCAACCATCTTACTCACCTATATAACTTTTGGATCTGATCATAACCTAGCATGTTAGATTAGATTTACTTATTGTACTTGAATGAGACACCTAAATCATATCAACTACAGTAGGATATTATTGGTTTACATTATTTATTGCATTAAATTTTTTTAAATAGTGGATTGATAGCCATCTAGGAAGTATCACACTTCTGGATCTAGCATCTGTTGGGAAGTCCATTGACATATATTGTTTAATTTTCTTCTTGTGGTCCTGTTTTGTATTCGCAGTAATTCCTCCTAACAAAAATCAAGTTCTCGCAATCATCACTCAATCAGAAATCATAATGTGTGCACTCTATGTTCCACCTTCATTCATAGGTATTCCTTCTCACCCTTACCCTATCTATTTTTCTCATATGTACACAACTTATCGGCAAAAAAATAGCTCATTGATGTTCTTCCACATTTGCTCCATTCATTCATATTTCATTCCAATTCTCATTTCAACTGCTATAAAATTTATTTAAAGTTCAATCACATTCTTCATCTTAGTTTTTTTGATTTTGGTGAACTCTTGATCCTCTTGTTGTCATTTTTGCGATTCAATACTATCTACACCAGATTACTTGAACTTGGTCTCTCGTTATGTGGTGAATTAATAACAATTTTCCTCTTTAAGATCCTATAATTAAATTACTTGTATAATTCAAATTATGAGCATAAATAGAACACCAAATTACACAATATTCTAGATAAATGATCTCACTATGCAATTAAAATAGATTTTCCACTTTAAGGGGGCAACCTCCAAACCATACAATAAGACTCAAATGCTCGAATGATGATGAAATACCAAATACAATCCCCTACATATATTATTCATATGTTATGGCCATCACAAATGCCAACCTACTAATTATGAGAAATATTAAATGATATGGTAAGCCACAAGTCGGCTACTCATACACTAATACAAGCAATAAGTTAAGGGCGTAGCATGACCTTTCCCTTCAAACCAATATTTTCATCAACGTTGAATAATCCTGTGTAATGCCCCCTACTGACATTGGAGCTTTTTTTCTACCTGCCACCGTGGACTCTTCCCAACCACCCGGCCTGCAGATTTGACCACCGCGTTTTCCTTTCTGTCCTTGGGTGAGGGAGACAGGAGTGGGTGGAGCCTCATTTTTTCTTCGCCAAGATCTCGTGCTGATTCTCCTTCAATGCGTGCAGGTGGGTGCGGGTCTCCAAAAATCACGCTGTACAGGCAGAATCCGGGGCGCAGAACTAAACTTCTCCTGGGAGTGCCGTGAGGAGGCATTTGGCCGTTTTCAGCAGCTACAGGGTCGAGAAGTAAACTTATCTCAGAAAATCAGTGGCCCAGAGAGAGCTGAGTGCAACAGCTGCTACAGGGCGAGCCCAAGGAACCGTTGGTGTTGATCCTGATGTTCTGGATGCACGCGACCACAGTGGAGACCAGTTGTTGCAGAACCTTGCAGCCGTAGCAGAAAAACGAGATAAAGTTTTAGTCGAGCTGTCTTGCCTTTTCATTTTGGAAAGTCGCTTCTGTCCAGGTGGCGGATCTAACATGGAAGAAGCTCGATCAAATCTTGAGGCAAGTTTTGCAAGTGAGGCTGAGATTTGCGTTCACTACTGTTTCTTTTGCTGACCGGAAGTTTTCCAGCGCCTAGCCATGGGTTAGATATGGTGGTTTTAGATGAAGCCGCAAGCTAGTGTAACAGGCGTGTTACCTCCACGTTCATTGGGTGTTGTATGGTGTGTTCTTGTTAGGGATCCACAGCAACTGCCTGCAACAATAATTAGCTAGGCAGCAGGCATGTTGCAGTAGTAGAAGCCTTTGAGCGCTCCAACAAGCAGGTGGTCCAACCTTGTTGTTATCCATTCAGTTTTGACTGCATCCTCAAAGTCGGGATTCTCCTTCAAGATATTTTGTATCAAAATCGATTAAGTGACAGCAGGAGTGAGGCAGGCTCTCATGGCGAGGGGTGAAAGGAGAGAGAGGGTGCAGGAAGGAGATCGATGAAGGATAGAGGAATTAAAAAGAAACTTGGATGTAGTTGGTTTAAAGGCAATAAAATGGTGCATGCTTTTGTGTAAGGGACAGATCACACCCACGGGCATAGGAGATCTATGCAATGTTGGAGAAAATGTCTTGGGAGATGAAGGTAGCAGGATATTTCTCAGATCCAGAGCTTGCATTGAGTTGTATATCCAAAAAAAAAAAAAAAACCGATTCGTGACAGTGGGAGAAGACCTGATGAAATTTATTGTTAAGTTTCTCTATTGTTTTCTTGTTGTCTTACGACGTAACCCATGGAAGAGAACCTCATAGAGGCCGACCTGTTTCATATCAGATTATTCATGAAGCACGTTTTACCTTGCAATTTTATGAGCTGTTTCAACGAGTCACTGATTTGGCAGGCATAAAGGTTTTGTTGGAATTATCACACCTTACAAGCTTCAGCTGCAATGGTTGCACCGAGAGTTTGATGTTGTCCTCAAATCTGATGAAGGAAAAAGGATTGTGTATCAATACGGTAGATGCCTTTCAGAACCAGGAGCGATGTAATCTTTATGTCTTGTGTCCGAGCTTCAAACCTTGGTCGGTGTTTAGCGTTCTAGCGCAAGTGCTCTCGGACTGAGTGGTAAGCAGTTCGACTCTCACCCCCAAAGCAGCTGCATTGAAGCAATCTAGTGTTTGGACAGCCACCTATTGCATTCTTCTAGTCGTGCCTTCAAAAGGGAATCACGGTGTGGTATATTACAAGAAAAGACCAGTGAAGCAGAGGATAAAGCGGAAGGCGTGTGGTCATGTAGATCCTGCTGGATGTTCACGGCCCGATGGATGCGTTAAAACAGGCAAGATAGACTAACCATATACATAATATGCTAGTATCTAATAACCTCTTGAAATGAAACTTTTTCTTTTTAGAAATTGGTTTAAATCGTGATTTTGTGGATTTGCATTCATGCATATGGTTAACAGCTTGTTACTTTCGGATTTGCCTCTGTTGGTTGTTCTTGTTGTCGTGATCAAACCTTTTATATATATAAAACAAACAAAGGTTCTCAAAGGTATGCTTTGATTGATCATATGAAATATATATATATATATATATATATATGTAATTTTAAAGTTACTTCCTTTTGCAAAAATGTCATTGCTTTTCTTTGTGAACTCGGGTATGTAATCGCCCCTGAACGTTGCGTAGCGTTGACTAGTATTGGTTTCTGTTATGTTGTTGCCTAGAGGAAAACATACAGCTAAATTATTATTATTATTTTATGATAAGCGTGGTTATGCACTTCGTGTATTGTGCAAATTATTAGGGCCTTTGGAAATTAGAAGTTCAATATATATGCTTGTTAAGAAGGAAGTTTTGGACCGAAAATATGTCCTGGGTTGATAGAAGGGCATAAATTATTGATAGAACCCCATTTTGATTCTACTCTTTCTATGAGTAAAATTTGATAAAATTAATGACCTTTATGGTGTTAAGATATGGTATGTTGATGATTCCTTGTGTGATCGATTTAATTATGTATAGACATAATGCCTTGATGGAGTAAGGTAATATCTTTCACGGTTCGTGAAAGTTAAGGTTTTCATCAACTGCTTAAGGTAACATGAAGTTCCTTAATTTAGTCAAACTTGTTTTGTACTTCCTTCTTGATGAGTGACCTTTCATTGCAAATTTAGAATGATTGTGATGGAAGGTCGTGAATATATTTTGTTGTCAAAAGGGAAAAGAAGCTATGGAATAGTTTGTTTTTGTGTCGAACGTAATAATTGTAATTACATCGTTATAGAAGTTCGTTATTGGAGGATATCTATCTTCAATGGTATATTATGTGTTTAATCACTGCATAGGTTACCATAAACTTAGTGATGAGATGTAAATTAAGGAGAGTTGAGAGACCTTTTCCTTTGTATACATCGTTTATGATATTAGAAAGTGAGTTGACGTCGGAAAATTTCAACCAAGTCTAGATTCATGGCTATGTTCCTCTAGAACGGGAGGGTTATAAATCTAAAGTATTATGAAAATTGAAAGGATGTGTTTAGAATACTAGATTGCCTACTCAACTTGGGTATTAATGAGGCTTGTCGCTATTCCGACCCTGGTTATGTTCAGTAGGTAGGCTGTTAGGCAATGCCTATTCCGGACATTCTTACCGTCCTTTCCTCTCATCGTTATTAGCTATGAAGTCACTTATTACCTAGGATATAATGGTTGTGGGTTTGAATATAAGTTTTTCATCCTTTAAACCTTTTTTATTACATGATGGAACTTTGTTTTTACCCTCGTTGTTCATTTCTAGCCTATTAGGCCTATGGCCCTACAGAACGATTCCAAAACTATATTCTTTTTGGCAGCTAAGATCGGGTCTGGTTTTATCTTTTGTCTTCACCTTGAGAATGTGGATTGATGGGTTACACTTTAGATTTCAATCACGTAATCTATGGGATTATATGATTGAAATCCTAATACTCTCAACTCTTGTGTCTAATCATTTAAATTTCATAGTCTTGCATATTTGGTTGTCAAACTTTTGTAGTTTTAGAGGTATTTTCATAACTAAAACTTATGGTTTTCTTCTTAGTTGATATGTTGAAAATTACATCTTGTTTCAAAAGGTTGTTAGAGGTTAGAACTTTGATCCATTTCCTGAAATAGAATGTTTCCTTTCATGGTATTGTTAGCTAGTAGCTTATTGTTGCTATGTATAGTCTTATCTTGCTCAGTTCTCGAAACTGACTCAAGTTATTAATTGTTGCAGATGGCTTACGTGGTTAGATGATGGAAAGACTTGTAGATTATTGCATCAATCTTGGTTATGATGTTCCTTTGTACGAATGTGTATTATGTTATAAAATTTGGAAAGGGCCTTTGGACATTTTAGAAGAAGGGTCAATGCCTAGTAAATGTATCAGAGAGTATCATGTTGTTGAATCATGAAACTTTGCTTGTTTGGTTATCATGTGAAAGATGAAATTTGATTACCGCTTGGTTATGGGATATTCTAGTGAATTTTAACCCTTAGTATAGTAGTGGGGCTTGTCCCATGTTATTACTCTCTTGCTCCCTAGTCATGGTTCAATAGAGATAGTATGTCCCTTTGATTTGTGCATCATGTTGGAATGAATTGATATAACCTTGTTTTGTTTCCGCAAACGAGTACTGTTAAACTTTTCTCTTGAGTTAAAATGTTGAGTTGTAAATCCTCCTAAGGCTTAGTAGCAATGAGTTTGTAAGCACTATAAAGTGAGCTGGATAATCCTGATAAAAGTTAAACTAAAAATTTATATATATGAATATATTATGTAGATGTGATCTACTTGATAACCTTTGAGACCTAGAACAATCAAGAGGAAACTATCTTTTGTAACGAAATATGATAACTTATTATTTTTTTTTTTATTTATTTGAGCCAAGCTAATAAACATTATCCTTTTATGGTGAAATCTTAAATGACCTCATGGTGAAAGCAATGGTTAGATTTTAGAAGATGATAGGGTTTAATAAGTAGGAGTGAAAGTGATTAATAAAACCTTAAATCTCTCTCTATCGTTTGGAATGTTTTCCTTTGTCAAACTTAATTAAGTAAAGTCTAGATGGAACATTTAACCAATCTTGATAAACCCTTAACCTCAATAAAAGACGGATAGTAAACCATGTGACCCTGAAGCTAAATTCTGTTGTCCTGTTCTGTTAACCCATGCCTTAATTCATGGTGATATTCTTAAGCAAGGTCAAAATTTGATCCTTAGACAAGAAGGTTATTGTTATGAACCCTAAGCGGTACTTTCCACTCAATCGGAACTTATGCCTTCACCTGTGCAACAGAGGTGTGGAACATGTGTTAGTGGCTTGAGTAAGATTAATTAACCTTGTAAGAAATGGAAAATGTTCTAAAATCAAATGAATAAGAAAGATTTGGACATCAAATTGATGATCCTAGTTTAGAAAGCTTGGCCTTAAGCTATTTAGTCAACCGTTGAAAATAAAGAAGTTCTCCCTTGTGAAAAGAATTGTGTGAATCATTACATGAAATTTTATAAGAACGTAAGTTAAGAATTAAGAGACACTTTAGTAAACAAGAAAATTTAACAAGAAATTCCTCATGGGATGCCCTAGCTGTGAGTGTGTCATGTGGATTGGACTTCCATGTTGTCTTGTCAAAAGAAGAGTACATTGTCCTTGATAGGTGTGAACGTTTCCGTGCTGACCTTGTGGTCTCCCCCGTAACAAGTGGTTCCTAGTGTTGGTTGTAACCTTGTGACGACATGTTGTGTCGTGTTGAGTCAAAGCAAGTCAAAAAAAAATTATCCTGTATTTCACTGTGTTGTATGTGTTGGTATTTTTGGTGTGTTACATTTTGGTATCAGAGCGTAGGTTCATGCTCTCGAACCTATGGGCCGGATTGGTGTTGTATGGTGATGTTACATGGTGGTGGTGGTGTTACATGATGATACTGCGTGATGATGATGATGTTGCATGATGGTGGTAGATATTGGAAGAGTAATGTGCTTTAAACGTGATGTGATTATTGTCGTAATTGTGATATTGTGAACGCACATTATGGGTATGTCACCTTGTGCGTGTTTGTGATCATGTTGATATGTTGGGGATGGGAGTATTCTCTCTCCTTCTTGTGGATTCTAGGAAGAATTCACGTGTGAATTATTGTTTATGATGTGTGAAAAGAATTCTAATGTGGATGACGTAGTGTTGGAGCATTGTGGCATATTGTGATATGTGGGTGTATCAATGTGTTGTATGACTAGTTGATGTTAAAAGAAACGAGTTGTATCATGATGTTTTTACCATGTTCTAAAGAAACATGTGTACCACCTTGTTATGTTGCAATGTATGTTATGTTGTGATGTACTATGTTCATCGTATGTATGACTGTGCAAATAGGTAATGCTTCATGTTGTGATTTTGGGTCATACGGTGAGTGTATGAACCCTATCGTATGGTGATTGCACTTTGGGTGCAGAATGTGGTAAAGTGATGTGTTACACTCAGTGAATGTATGATCATGATCTACCCTGTATATGTACCATATGTGAGACATTATGGTAGTTATGTGTGTGCCACCGTTATGTTAGTGATGTTGTTGTATGTTATGTTGTGAACCTTACACTAACCGATCCTGAGGGAAATCGGTAGAAGTGTATGTTGAGAGTGAGGAATGGTGTACCATGGGTCAATAACTCGAGCTAAAACTTGGTTTAGTAGATAACATGTGATTCTTTCCTCTCTCCCTATGTGGTTGTATGTATGCAACCTTAGTGTATCTATGACTATGTTTAGCCTTGTCGAAGGGTGGCGGGATGATTCAGATGGAGGTGATGACAGTTGTATTATTGATATGTATTTTACGAGCTGAGGCTCGATGTTCCGAGTGCTAGCAACTCGTTGAGTACCCCTTTGGTGGCTAGATAAGGCCACACAGTTATCGTAATGTGACATTATTATAAGTTGATTTTATTCGTAAATTGAGCTTTTACTTTATTTTGCAAGGACCAACATCTTTTCTTGATTGCAATGCTTTACATTTTGGGCATTTCCTTGGTTTGTGGCACTAACATGGGGATTTTGATACTAACTATGGCCATTTGGTCATTTATTTTTGCTTGATTTTGGGTCTTCTTTTAAATTTGGAATTTTTTTACCACCTTGCCCAAGGCTTGTACTTTGCCACTTGGCACTTTGATTGGATTGTTGTGCTGGTTCTATTGTCGTGATGTGTGGAATAGGGTCATGGGATGCACCATGGATTGGTTGGACCTATGGACCCGCTTCGTTGTATGGGGGTACGCCCCAAGGGGTACATATAACTAGCGGGTTGTTGAACCACACGTTATTATGTCACTTGGGTTAGGAGTGTTCGAACTCTATGTGTCTTGGACCATAGGGACAACCGGCCTCCTTGAGGGAGGCATAAGAGATTGAGGGAGGCATAAGAGTTTGAGGGAGGCATAAGAGTTTGAGGGAGGCATAAGAGATTGAGGGAGGCATAAGAGTTTGAGGGAGGCATAAGAGATTGAGGGAGGCATAAGAGTTTGAGGGAGGCTTATGATATTTGTCTGTATGGTTGATGTTTCAGGATATATGTTGAGTTATTGTGATGTATGTCTACTAATGTCGATGGATATGTGTTGTGATGTTGTGGATATGTCATTGATTCCCTGTGGACACTATGTACCTGTAGCTTTTGTTTGGAGTATGTGAGTCTTTCATCGATGGATTTGAGGGAATGTTTGGAAATTGTAGTACTCTTTTGTTTGAGTATTTAATATGTCAATCATAGGTGTGTTCCGAGTACTATGTTATGTGGAGTGTGCCTATTCCATTCCGTAATTGTGTAACCTTTTGTTGGTGTAATACAATCTTGAAGTATATACTTGTGTACTTGTGAATCAGAGGTTGTGAGCTCCGATAGGGTTTGCGTTAGCAGCTTCATGTTGGGCACCCACAATAAGGAATAAACCAAAACTCTTCAATGATGATATTTTTCTTTAAGAAACTAAAACTAGAAAAAATGATAATGGAAAGAGACTAATGAAATGAAACAAGAAAGAATTGCCAATCTTCACGTAAACATTGAAAGTTAAAATTTCTACCAAATGTTCCTAAGGCTACCTTGGGCGTACTTTAATCAACTAAAAATTTAAACCATAAAGTGTACTTTCTCTCCCACTGCTTCTTGGTCATGAACCTTTTCTTTTCATTGTGTTATGTCGCATCGAGGATGATGCTTTCTTAAGGGGAGGAGAATGTAATGCCCTTTGGACATTGGAGATTTTTTTCTACCTGCCACCGTGGCCTCCTCCCAACCACCCGGCCTGCAGATTTGACCACCGCATTTTTCCTTTCTGTCCTTGCGTGAGGGAGACAGGAGTGGGTGGAGCCTCGTTTTTTCTTCGCCAAGATCTCGTGCTGATTCTCCTTCAATGCGTGCAGGTGGGTGCGGGTCTCCAAAATCACGCCGCATGTGCAGAATCCGGGGGCATGAACTAAACTTCTCTGGAGTGCCGTGAGGAGGCATTTGGCCGTTTTCAGCAACTACAGGGTCGAGAAGTAAACTTATCTCAGAAAATCAGTGGCCCAGAGAGAGCTGAGTGCAACAGCTGCTACAGGGCGAGCCCAAGGAACCGTTGGTGTTGATCCTGATGTTCTGGATGCACGTGACCACGTGATGGAGACCAAGATTGTTGCAGAACTTGCAATGTAGCAGAAAAAAACGAGATAAAGTTTTAGTCGAGCTATCTTGCCTTTTCATTTTGGAAAGTCGCTTCTGTCCAGGTGGCGGATCTAACATGGAAGAAGCTCGATCAAATCTTGAGGCAAGTTTTGCAAGTGAGGCTGAGATTTGTGTTCACTACTGTTTCTTTTGCTGACCGGAAGTTTTCCAACGCCTAGCCATGGGTTAGATATGGTGGTTTTTGTTGAAGCCGCAAGCTAGTGTAATTGTGGTGTGTTACCTCCATGTTCATTGGTAAATCTTGCTGTATGGTGTGTTCTTGTTAGGGATCCACAACAACTGCCTACAACAATAATTAGCTAGGCAGCAGGCATGTTGCAGTAGTAGAAGCCTTTGAGCGCTCCAACAAGTAGGTGGTCCAACCTTGTTGTTATCCGTTCAGTTTTGACTGCATCCTCAAAGTCGGGATTCTCCTTCAAGATATTTTGTATCAAAATCGATTAAGTGACAGCAGGAGTGAGGCAGGCTCTCATGGCGAGGGGTGAAAGGAGAGAGAGGGTGCAGGAAGGAGATCGATGAAGGATAGAGGAATTAAAAAGAAACTTGGATGTAGTTGGTTTAAAGGCAATAAAATGGTGCATGCTTTTGTGTAAGGGATAGATCACACCCACGGGCACAGGAGATCTATGCAATGTTGGAGAAAATGTCTTGGGAGATGAAGGTAGCAGGATATTTCTTAGATCCAAGAGCTTGCATTCAGTTGTATATTCAAAAAAAAAAAAAAAACGATTCTTGAGAGTGGAGAGAGACTGATGAAATTTATTGTTAATTTTCTCTATTGTTTTCTTGCTGTCTTATGACGTAACCCATGGAAGAGAACCTCATAGAGGCCGACCTGTTTCATATCAGATTATTCATGAAGCACGTTTTACCTTGCAATTTTATGAGCTGTTTCAACGAGTCACTGATTTGGCAGGCATAAAGGTTCTGTTGGAATTATCACACCTTACAAGCTTCACAATGGTAATGGTTGCACCGAGAGTTTGATGTTGTCCTCAAATCTGATGAAGGAAAAAGGATTGTGTATCAATACGGTAGATGCCTTTCAGAACCAGGAGTGATGTAATCTTTATGTCTTGTGTCCGAGCTTCAAACCTTGGTCGGTGTTTAGCGTTTCTAGGCAAGTGCTCTCGGACCGAGTGGTGAGCGGCTTCGACTCTCACCCCAAAGCAGTGCATTGAAGCAATCTAGTGTTTGGACAACCACCTATTGCATTCTTCTAGTCGTGCCTTCAAAAGGGAATCACGGTGTGGTATATTGCAAGAAAAGACCAGTGAAGCAGAGGATAAAGCGGAAGGCGTGTGGGCATGCAGTCCTGCTTTGGATGTTCACGATGGTGGATGCGTTAAAACAGTAAAGATATACTAACCATATACATAATATGCTAGTATCTAATAACCTCTTGAAATGAAACTTTTTCTTTTTAGAAATTGGTTTAAATCTGTGATTTTGTGGATTTGCGTTCAGTACATGGTTAACAGTTTGTTACTTCTGGATTTGCCTCTGTTGGTTGTTCTTGTTGACGTGATCAAACCCATTTATATTTATAAAACAAACAAAGGTTCCCAGTGTATGCTTTGATTGATCATATGAAATATATATATATATATATATATATATATATATATATATATATATATATATATATATATAATTTTAAAGTTACTTCCTTCTGCAAAAATGTCGTTGTTTCTTTGGTGAACCTGGGTATGTAATAGCCCCTAGAACGTTGCAGCGTTGACTAGTATTGGTTTCCTGTTATGTGGTTGCCCTAGAGGAAAACATACAGTTAGATTATTATTATTATTTTTATGATAAGCGTGGTTATGCACTTCGTGTATTGTGCAAATTATTAGGGCCTTTGGAAATTAGAAGTTCAATATATATGCTTGTTAAGGAGGAAGTTTTGGACCGAAATTATGTCCTGGGTTGATAGAAGGGCATAAATTATTGATAGAACCCCATTTGATTCTACTCTTTCTATGAGTAAAATTTGATAAAATTAATGACCATTATGGTGTTAAGATATGGTATGTTGATGATTCCTTGTGTGATCGATTTAATTATGTATAGACATAATGTCTTGATGGAGTAAGGTAATATCTTTCACGGTTCGTGAAAGTTAAGATTTTCATCAACTGCTTAAGGTAACATGAAGTTCCTTAATTTAGTCAAACTTGTTTTGTACTTCCTTCTTGATGAGTGACCTTTCATTGCAAATTTAGAATGATTGTGATGGAAGGTCGTGAATATATTTTGTTGTCAAAAGGGAAAAGAAGCTATGAAATAGTTTGTTTTGTGTCGAACGTAATAATTGTTTTTACATCGTTATAGAAGTTCGTTATTGGAGGATATCTATCTTCAATGGTATATTATGTGTTTAATCATTGCATAGGTTACCATAAACTTAGTGATGAGATGTAAATTAAGGAGAGTTGAGAGACCTTTTCCTTTGTATACATCGTTTATGATATTAGAAAGTGACTTGACATGTCGAAAATTTCAACCAAGTCTAGATTCATGGCTATGTTCCTCTAGAACGGGAGGGTTATAAATCTAAAGTATTACAAAAATTGAAAGGATGTGTTTAGAATACTAGATTGCCTACTCAACTTGGGTATTAATGAGGCTTGTCGCTATTCCGACCCTGGTTATGTTCAGTAGGTAGGCTGTTAGGCAATGCCTATTCCGGACATTCTTACCATCCTTTCCACTCATCGTTATTAGCTATGAAGTCACTTATTACCTAGGATATAATGGTTGTAGGTTTGAATATAAGTTTTCATCCTTTAAACCTTTTTATTACATGATGGAACTTTGTTTTTACCCTCGTTGTTCGTTTATAGCCTATTAGGCCTATGGCCCTACGGAACGATTCCAAAACTTTATTCTTTTGGTAGCTAAGATCGGGTCTGGTTTTATCTTTTGTCTTCACCTTGAGAATGTGGATTGATGGGTTACACTTTAGATTTCAATCACGTAATCTATGGGATTATATGATTGAAATCCTAATACTCTCAAACTCTTGTGTCTAATCATTTAAATTTCATAGTCTTGCAAGTATTTGGTTGTCAAAATTTTGTAGTTTTAGAGGTATTTTCATAACTAAAACTTATGGTTTTCTTCTTAGTTGATATGTTGAAAATTACATCTTGTTTCAAAAGGTTGTTAGAGGTTAGAACTTTGATCCATTTCCTGAAATAGAATGTTTCCTTTCATGGTATTGTTAGCTAGTAGCTTATTGTTGCTATGTATAGTCTTATCTTGCTCAGTTCTCGTGAACTGACTCAGGTTATTAATTGTTGCAGATGGCTTATGTGGTTAGATGATGGAAAGACTTGTAGATTATTGCATCAATCTTGGTTATGATGTTCCTTTGTACGAATGTGTATTATGTTATAAAATTTGGAAAGGGCCTTTGGACATTTTAGAAGAAGGGTCAGTGCCTAGTAAATGTATTGTAGAGTATTGTTGTTGTAACTGTTGAAACTTTGGCTTGTTTGGTTATCATGTGAAAGATGAAATTTGATTACCGCTTGGTTATGGGATATTCTAGTGAATTTTAACCCTTAGTATAGTAGCGGGGCTTGTCCCATGTTATTACTCTCTTGCTCCCTAGTCATGGTTCAATAGAGATAGTATGTCCCTTTGATTTGTGCATCATGTTGGAAAGAATTGATATAACCTTGTTTTGTTTCCGCAAACGAGTACTGTTAAACTTTGCTCTTGAGTTAAAATGTTGAGTTGTAAATCCTCCTAAGGCTTAGTAGCAATGAGTTTGTAAGCACTATAAAGTGAGCTGGATAATCCTGATAAAAGTTAAACTAAAAATTTATATATATGAATATATTATGTAGATGTGATCTACTTGATAACCTTTGAGACCTGGAACAATCAAGAGGAAACTATCTTTTGTAACGAAATATGATAACTTATTATTATTTTATTTATTTATTTGAGCCAAGCTAATAAACATTATCCTTTTATGGTGAAATCTTAAATGACCTCATGGTGAAAGCAATGGTTAGATTTTGGGAGATGATAGGGTTTATTAAGTAGGAGGGAAATCGATTAATTAAACCTTAAATCTCTCTCTCTATCGTTTGGAATGTTTTCCTTTGTCAAACTTAATTAAGTAAAGTCTAGATGGAACATTTAACCAATCTTGATAAACCCTTAACCTCAATAAAAGACGATAGTAAACCATGTGACCACGAAGCTAAATTCTTTGTCTGTCCCGTCTGTTAACCCATGCCTTAATTCATGGTGATATTCTTAAGCAAGGTCAAAATTTGATCCTTAGACAAGAAGATTATTGTTATGAACCCTAAGCGGTACTTTCCACTCAATCGAACTTATGCCTTCACCGTGCAACAGAGGTGTGGAACATGTGTTAGTGGCTTGAGTAAGTTTAATTAACCTTGTAAGAAATGGAAAATGTTCTAAAATCAAATGAATAAAAGCTTTGGACATCAAATTGATGATCCCAGTTTAGAAAGCTTGGCCTTAAGATATTTAGTCAACCGTTGAAAATAAAGAAGTTCTCCTTGTGAAAAGAATTGTGTGAATCATTACATGAAATTTTATAAGAATGTAAGTTAAGAATTAATAGAAACTTTAGTAAACAAGAAAATTTAACAAGAAATTCCTCATGGGATGCCCTAGCTATGAGTGTGTCATGTGGATTGGACTTCCATGTTGTCTTGCCAAAAGAAGAGTACATTGTCCTTGATAGGTGTGAACATTTCCGTGCTTGACCTTGTTGTCTCCCGTAACAAGTGGTTCCTAGTGTTGGTTGTAACCTTGTGACGACATGTTGTGTCGTGTTGAGTCAAAGCAAGTAAAAAAAAATTTATCCTGTATTTCACAGTGTTGTATGTGTTGGTATTTTTGGTGTGTTACATCACGGATGTTGTTGTAGAAAACCTTCATCCTTCCAGGACACATCTTCTATGCTTAGATTCTTCCACTTGATCGAGATATTCCTTAATGTCTGTGGTTCTCACCTCTTAGTACGTGTTTATAGAATCTTCTTTGGATCTAAAATGATTCTTCCTTCCTCATAAATTTTGGTAGCTCTTTAACTTGTAATTTCTATCCAATGTGAACTTCTTTAGGCGAGGAAACATGGAATACTTTGGGTGTATGCGTGAATATTGTGGAAACTCTAGTTTATAAGAAACACTTCCAATTTTCTATGGAACCTAATAAGGACCATAATATTTAGGAGCAAGTTTATTGTCTTTTTATGTTGCTTGGGGACATCTGAATGGTAAGGGTGTAGATGTACAAAAACCCAGTCACCAATTTCAAGTACAGTGTTTATCTACTTGTTGTTTTATCCTATTTTGTGCCAATGTCAAATTATCCTTCAAACAAGTCAAAAACTTGTTGTTGATGTTGAATGTGTTCCTCAACATCTCGACCTTAGTTTTCACCCTCAAGGAATAAGTTATAGATGGTGGATGGTAACCATATAATGCTAAAAATGGGGTCATTTGAGAAGAGGTATGAAAAGATGTGTTATACGACCATTATGCAAGTGGTGGCCATTTAACCCATAATTCACTTATTATCGATACAAAAAAACGTAGATATCCCTCTAAGAATTTTTTGGACACTTTCGTTTGCCCATCATTTTGAGGATGGTAAGATGAATTATGAGCTAGCTGAGTACCCAAACATGTAACTAATTTTTCCAAAAATTACTTGGGAAAATAGGATCAAAGATCACTACAATTATCTTTTGTGTTCCATGTAGCTTTAACTATCTCTCTAAAAAAGTAGATGCGATTGTACTATACTAGCTATAAATGGATATGATAGGGCACAAAAATGGGCATATTTTGTGAGCCTATCCACAATGACCAAAATAACATTCTTACCCTCTAAACAAGGAAATCCTATGATGAAATCCATGGAGACCTCCTCCCATCTCTAGCTAGGAATTGGTAATGGTTGCTAATAGGCTTGGTGTCTCAATGGTTTCACCTTTGTTCTGTTGGCACACCAAACAATCTAATACAAACTTCTATACATCCCCCTTAACTCCTTCCCAAAATAATTATCTTTTTATTCTATGACATGTCTTCAAAACCTACAGTGTCCACCAATAGGTGATGCATGTAGATCTGCGAGAGTCTTATGCTTCAACTTAGAATATTTACACAAGAATAACTTGTCCTTGTACCATAGGGCATTACCTTTCCACTCAATTTTTTTATATGTTATAGAGCCTTGCTTGATATTTTGTATTAGATATTGTGTATCATTTTCCTATTCCCATTCCAATCTTGCTTCATCCATCCCAATCAACCTTCAATATGGACATTTCACATAGTAAGGCATCTACATATATATCCCTTATGGATAGTGCATTGACTACTATATTTTCTTTACCCTTTTTGTATCTGATTTCAAAATCATAACCCAACATTTTGTTACCCACTTTTGGTGTTCCTAGATGAAAACCTTTGCTTCAAAAATTATTTGAGACTATCATGATTAGTTTTTACCTTGAAGTGTCTACCCATTAGATAGGGTCTCCATTGTTTGACTACATGAAGAATAGACATCATTTCTTTCTCATAGATAGGTTCGAGCAGATATTTTCCTTTGAATTAGTGACTCTCAATTGCAATTGGTCTTCCTTCTTGCATGAGAACTACTCCCAATCATGATCTGAAGTGTCACATTCAATAATGAAGGTTTTTGAGAAGTTGGGAGTAACCAAAACTGGGGTGGTGCACATGGCTTCCTTTAACTACTCAAAGGATTTAGTGGTTTGCGTTTGTCTAATGGAAGACATCCTTCTTTAGCCATTCATTGAGTGGAGCTATGATTCTACCATATCCCCTCACAAATAATCTATATTACCTTGTTAGTCTTAGGAACCCTAGGAGTTTTGTAAGTGTTTTGGGCCTTGGACATTCCACCATAGCTTTGATCTTTTGAGGATCAACTTTGACACCTTCATGGATACAATGTGACCCAAGTACTCTACCACTTGTACACCAAAAGAACATTTGGATGGATTTGAAGAGAGCTTATGTTTCTCCAAAACTTTCAACACTTTATTTACATGTTGCAAGTGTTCTTCCAATGTCTTATTGTAAATCAATATGTCATCAAAGAAAACTAATACAAATATTCTTTTAAAATGGCCTAAACATAATGTTCATCAATATTTTAAATGTTGATGGATCATTTGTAAGACCAAAAGGCATTACCAAAAATCATAATGGCCCTCATGAGTCAAATCTTTTATGAACATCTTCTCTCTTATTTTAATTTTATGGTACCCCAAATGAAGATCTAATTTTGTGAAATAAATTGCACCATGTAATTCATCAAGTAAATAATCAATTATTGGACTAGGAAACTTATATTTGATGGTGTACTTATTGATTTCTTGGTAATATGGAAACATCCTCCATGTTTCATCATTCCTATATACCATGACCACTTGGTGAAGAATATGAGCTTTGGTTATGCTTGATGATACCTACGTTCAACATTTCCTACACCATTTTCTCAATCTAACTTTTCTAGGAATATGGGTATCTCGTATGGTCTGATGTTAGGTGGTTATCTCTCTAGAATCAACTAAATGGCATGATCATAATTTGTATCTAGTGGTAGTCCCTTTGGAATTGCATCAAAATTAGATGAGTGAGTATCAACAATCTTTTGAAGATCGGGTGGCATTGAAGACTCTATATTTTGTACCTCTATGGAAAATATCTTTGTTACAAATCCATCTACTCCTTTTTAAGAACTTTCGCATATGATGAGAGCTAATAATATGTGGATACTTAGCTACTATCCATTTCAATTGTATTTTCCTTCCTTTTGAATGAAATCACATGAATAATTATTGGAAATTCATTTCTATATTACCCAGGTTGTGAGCCATTGGACACCTAAAACAATATATGCCCCTCCATAGAAATAAAAACATCAAAAGTATAACATGTAGTCTCCCATGGAAAGCTTGATACTATGACACTTTCTTGTGTACTTGACTGTCCCACCACCAAAATCATAACTTTCATTTCTAGGGATGGGTAAATAAAACAATTGAGGTAGGCAACTAACTTACTATTTATGAAGTTATGCGTACTCCTTGAGCAATCAAAACTACCACCTTCTATTTTTTGAGATAGCCACTAACCTTGAGTGTTTGAGGAGTACTAATACCTAACAACACAAGGAAACAAAGTGTAGGTTGGTGATCTTCTACTTCATCTTCTATTGGTTCCTCGGCTTCACCTATAATTTCAGATTCCTCTTCATCTTCATTTCCTCCTTCAATATAGAATAACTTCTTCTCGGCACATTTGTGTCCCAGTCCATATTTGTTATCGTAGTTAAAACATAATCCTTTTGCTCTTTTTCTTCCATTTTATGAGAGTTAGTATAATTGGTCAAGTGAATGATGGGAAGGGGTACTACGGTCTCTATTGTTAGTGAAAGGTTGCCTCCTACTATCAAAACAATTTTTTTCCTCTACTCTACGTGCAATGATAATAGAATCAAAAATCTTGAGTGGATTAAACATACACACCTCATACTCAATGTGGTCCTTAATAACCCCAAAAACATGTCATTCAAGTTATCTTTTGTAATATTCTCCACCCTTAAGGACAGTTCTAGAATTGATGCACATAATCTTTGAATGAACTTGTTTGTCTTAACTTTACCAATTGACTAAAGTAGTTATCGAAACATTGGAACTATATTGCAATTGCATCTCCTCAGTTCAAACTATCCAAGTGACACTTGAGATCACTCTTTTCCTCTGAGCACATAACCATTGATACTAGATGAATTGTTCTGTTTAAGATAAAAGGATGCCAAGGTCACCTTTTGTTACGATGGGGTTTTATAGAACTTGAAGAATTTCTTCATTTGATTTATCCAATTTAGTGATCCTTCCCATCAAATTTGAGCATCTCCACTTTCAACATCATGTTCCGTGGTTGTGAATAAGTTGGATTCGATTGGTCTAGAAAAGTATCCAACATGGTTATTTTTCCCATTATTATGAATTGAAGATCCTCCTTGGTTGAGTTGGGACTGATTTGGGACATATTGTTTACCCTTTATATGTTGCATTATATCATCTAACCTCTGATTTATTTTTATATGTCTCCTTTACATGCCATCTCAGATTATACATTTCATAGTTCATACTCAGGTGGCTCACCTTATGATAATTTGAGGTAAACCCTAATGCTAAGGAATCATTTACCCCTTTTGACTCCTACTCTTCTATCACTACCCCATCTTTATCTGGGGTTTTACCCGGAGTGACCGGATTCTTTTTGGCTCTTGTGGAAGGCCCTACCATGATGTCAAACCCTAGGGTTTAGCGTTTCAATACAAATTCTTCCGAATAGGAAAAAAACAAAGAAGATAATACCAATAGGTTTTGAGGGCTTTTCAAAATGTAAAGAACTTGGAAACATTCCACAAATTTCAGCTAAGGAGTGATTTTATGAAAAATCCTAAATTTTTAATAACGTTTGCAAAATAAATCAAAAAATTCTAAATTTTTTTATAGAGAATATTACTTGAAATTATTCACAACTCTGGTAAAAACACATCTGAAAATTTCTCTTTGGTTCACAAGATATTTTAGAAACAAAAAAATAGGGTTTTTGCCCTAATTTTAGCTGGATCATAGCTATGATACCACTTGTAATGAAATTACTTGTATAATTACAATTATGAGCATAAATATAACACCAAAGAATAAAATATTGTATATAAATGACCTCACTATGCAATTAAAATAGATTTGCCACTTTGATGGGGCAATCTTCAAACCATACAATAAGACTCAAATGATCGAATGATGATGAACTACCACCTACAATCCCATATATATACTATTCTTATGTTATGGCCATCACCAAAGCTAACCTAATAAGCATGAGAAAGTATAAATGATATGGTAAGCCTCTAGTTAGCTACTCATATTCTAATACAAGTAATAGGTTAAGGGTGTATAAGATTCGCACATGCTTACGCACTTAACAACTTTTTTTTGAAAAGCCTAAGGCCTTATTTGTTGATGCTTTCTAACATATTTTCCATCATTAATCCCAATCCCACCACCAAGCCACACATGGTTGTAATCCCCTTGGAAAATCAAGAGACCTAAATATCATGTGAAAAATAACTAAAAAAAATAAAAATAGAAAATCAAAATTAAAGAACTATGGGGATATGGATTATTAGAAGCACAAGGGACTAAGAGGGGTTGAATCAGTCATTAAATTTTTTTATTTCATTAACTTTAACTTACATACAACATTCAAATAATTCATTATATATAGTTAGTGTGATATTGTTAAGTGTGTTACAACCATTCACAAGTGCAAGAGACAAGATATAACACATGAACACCATATATAATGTGGAAACCATTAAAGGGAATAAAAACCATTGAACCACTTCTTATATTACACAAAAAATCACATGTATGAATATTACATATCACACATGATTTATTTAGTGAGACACCAATCCCATGACGAGAACCAATCCCTATTTAACACGGAACCAACCCTTCAAACACTCTAAACCCCCCTAAGGTGATCAAGCACCAAATAAACTATCGAGGATGAAGATCACTTAAGTATATGTTTCTTCAACAATTGATTATGATAAAATGTTCAGATCCATGCATCCATAATCCTCTCAAATAACCTTTTCTCCTACTTCACTCAAACTTGCATCATATCATGCTAATTAGGTCTAATGACCTTGAATACATATATATCAACTCTTTATGCATCCTCTCAAATCCTCCCTTGGCCCCTCTAAACTATTATTTTACCTCATCTTTCTCACTCACATCCCCATCATCTCAACTAATTCAAATTTACAAATACAATCATTTTATATACATGACTCGTCATAACTATAAAAAAGGTCGAAAAAAAGACCATTAAGGTCAGTCACAACACATTAAAACACATCTACCTCATCATATAAAATTGCTACAAGAGACCATATAGGTTGACATAGTCCTAAACATAACTATGTTCCACAATTATACCCGAAATATAAGCTATCACTCCAATGAATGCACTATGATCATCAAGGTCACACAAAAGATTCATCAAAGCTCCACAAGATACAAAAACATTAAGGACATCCTATAAAAATATTCAAAAATAACGTCTACCTTTGCATCATCCATCATAACTATGAAGCACTCCATTTGAAAAACATCTTCAAATAGGTCTTAGCACCTAGAAAAATAGTCTGCAAGATCAAGCTTTTTCACATAGCAAATCAACTTTCCAGGGAACAAGTAGTATATGGATCGTAAGGTTTTGAAGTATATGTATGGTAAGGTTTTGAAGTATTTTACTAAAATTCTTTAATCTATGAAACAACTCAAACTGGATTATAGGACTCAAGAACTATTTTTAAGAGAAACATGCTCCATCACCTCAATCTTCACTTCCAAGTTCAACCACATGCTATAAAACATCACCTAGGATTTTAACAACACCTCTAAACACTCAAAACCATAGAACTTATGGAGAAATACACACTATCACACATGATCTAGAAAACCTAATATGGCTAATTAGGGTACTAGGGTTTTAACATGATACCAATTCTTCATACCATTCCAAGAGCTCAAACACAAAAATTCAAATATCTTGAAGCTATTCATAAGCAACTAACTAAACTACAATATGTAAATCTATCAAACTCATCTCAAACCTCCATGACTAGGTTTTAGCCATCTAGGCCAAATGTGGTAGGGTAACTTTGGAGCCATGTTGCACAAATTTTCTCCACACTGTTGCTCATAAATTTTCATTGAAATATATCACACCTCCCAAGGTATTTGTAATAATTCACTTCTTTGCATGAAACCTCCATCTCATCTTTGAACCTATAAATCTCCACAAAACTAGGGTTTTATTCAACTTGTTGAAACACCTAGAAACTAAAATTACCACCAATAGGATATCCAAATATTCCTTTACATTCCCGAGTCATCAAAGTTGTATTTCCACGTCATTTGAAGACAATAAAATGTATTTCTTTCCTATCACTTGAACTATGATTTAACTATGGTTTTAGACCACCTCTATTTCTTAATGACTATTCATAAAGATGTCACGACCAAATCAACTAATGATTTTTGAAAAAAAACTTTTAAATCCATGCCTAATCATCCCACAAAGAATAAAGACCCCATGCAAAACCCACACGTGTGAGTGAGCAAAGTAGTTTCCTATCGAACTAGTTTTTACACTTCTAAGAGCTCAGTAGAGCTGAAAATAAATTTTCTTGCTTCACTGATTGATTCCTGACCTCAAACTTGTTCTAAAGAAATATTATGACCTCCTCAAATATCTTCAATTCTCATACAAGCTCAAATACATGTGCAACTTTCCATGTCATCTCATCTTCCCATGTCATCTAGCCTTGTCCTCAAGAAATTACATCCAAAGGACCTTCATCATGCCTCATACATTTGAATTTTGACCTAATGCACCTCCTACACAAGTTGTAAAATCTCAACATACATTTCAAATTCTTGTATTGACTTGATTTTATTCACTCTTCGATTTACCATGCCATCTTGCTTGATCTAGGTATAAGAATAGGCTGGAATGACTTGACTCAACAACAGACTCTCATGATCTAACCTAGTTACCGGTTTGCATACACTTTGAAACTTTTGTGTTTGGAAATACATAATTATCCATGGTAATTAGTAACCGTATAGTAAAACAATACTTACAGCTTATATGGTTATATCATATATTGTTGTATATAACAATATTAGTTCACATATTGTTTGGTTATACTTGTAACTTATTTAAACAAGTTATTGTTTATTATTTGTTATTATTGATTCCGATTTTATAGGAATTTGTTTTCCTATATCTATTGCTATATAATATCCAAATGTATTATATTGAATATATGAATAATATATGGATATTATTACTCTATGACATTTGTGTAAGTCTAATCCAAACATGTGATTTAGTAGAAGGTTAATTTTTGTATGGGGGCATATTTCTTTTCTTTAATGCCCCACTCTATGTTATTATTATATCAATCTACACATAGAACTTACCAGGTCATTAGTCTTAGGTTCATGTTCAAATCCATTCCATTAACGACGTATTGAGGAGAAAATTTTGAAAGACACGTGTTGCTTAAGGTTATTTGGTCAAATCAGTGCTTGTATAGCCTATAATTATGTATTGGTGTAAAGTAATTACTCAACGCTTGTAGTGAAAAATGATCCTTGAATATCATACTAGTATTCACGTGAATGTACCAGATACCTTGCAAGGGCCATTGATTTAATTTTGATCTCTAGTAGTTATTGATGAAGCATTAAAACTATAACAACTTGTCATTCCTATTTCGGGGATCGAGAGCTCCAAATTCTCTCATCATCGCTTGATTTATTACATGCATGAAAATATAAAGAAGGCATTCAAACCAGGGAGATTTTGAAAAGAAGTATTTCGGTGGTCAATCCTACAACCGACTCAAACAACTCGCAATAGAATTTCAGGGAGCAAGTGGAAAGGTTAAACCAAATTACACTTCCTATTAAAGGACCAAGTGGAGAATGGTGTATTTTTCCCGTGATCTAGAAAAAGCGCAGAAGTACAAACCAACTATTCTATTGTGCGTCATCTGGTCTTACGGGATGAATTGGTTGAATGAATGCATGTCAAGTGCCAACTTCCCATCGGAAAATCGACAAGAACGTGGCCTTTGGTTTGTCTCCATTGAAATTATTTTCAAAGTGGGAACATTTTATTTAGTTTTTCTTAATGTTATTTAAATCCTACAAGTTTAGAGTTTGTTTACTTCGTAATTATGTCTTGTTATTAATTGTGATTCAAGTCTTCATCACGTTAAGATTTTCCATTATTAATGTCCTTATTTGTCATTGCATAATTTTCAAATTCACTTGTCCTAAAGTTTTGTTAGTGATAGTTGTTCAAGTCACTTTATATGCATTTATTTATGTGTCTTAGTTTCTTTTTATGTGTTATATTGGTCAAGTCCATAATGTAGTGTTATTTGAAAAGTAATAAAAATGATTACTTTTTAAATGTTTTGTTTACCTCTTGTCAAGAATAAGTATTGTTATAGTTAGTCAAATTGTATTATTAGAGTCATTGTGTATCACATTAAAAATCGTATATTTGTTTAAGTCAATGTTTGTAATTGTCAACATATTAGTGACAAATATCATTGTCTAGGTCAAAAGAGTCATTTGTTTATATCATCATTGTCATCAAAATAAAAGTATTTGTGTCGTTAAAATTGTATCATCGACATCAAGAGTCTCGTCAAAAGTTCATTATGAGTAAGATTCAAAAGTCCAAAAAATAAAATAAAAATCCTTACGAATGCATTTTTGGTATTACCCGATGTCTAGAAAATAAATGATTTCACATTGTGGAGTGAATAATAAACAATGTGGGAATCATAGAGCTTCATATACAAAAATGGATGAGTTAACAGCACATACACTAGAGGAGGGAGGCATCGAAGGCTGGAGGTTGATCCATGAACTCTCGTTAGTCACCAATGATGATCGGACCACACGAGTTGTGGTGGAATTTTTTGGTGTGATTTTGATTTCATTTTAGAGTTATAGTTTGTTTCAGGTTGTGTGATTATTTTCAGTTCTTGTTTCAAGTGTTGTACAATTTCATTCTATTTTAGATTTCCTGTTTTATGTTGAATAAGTGGAAAATTCACATTAAGGGGGGGAACAAGATCTCAATGTTTCATTTCAATTTTTGCCTTCTTTTTCAAATTTGTATTTAGTGAGAAGTGTTTGGTACATAAGTCCTTGAAGGAAAAACATAGTGGATAGATGAAAGCATAAGGAAAAGAAACATCATGATATTTGGGTTGTTGGTTGTCCTATAAAACCATCCTTTGTTGTGGTTTTTGGTAAACCACTTGCAAAACCATACTTTTGAAGGTTGTTAGTTGTCATGAATATTCATCCTTTTCGGTTGGTGGTTATCCAAAGAAAACCATCCTTGAATGTTGTTGTCTCTCCTAAAAAACCATCCAAATCATGAGCATGAGAGGCAAGTTATGAAGGAAGTGTGATTATTTTTCTCCCATGTTTGTACAAAGTGGGGAATGTTAGGAAATACACAGTGCTCCATGGTAATTAGCTACCGTATGGTAAAAAAATACTTACAGTTATATGGTTATATCATATATTGTTGTATATAACAATATTAGTTCACATATTGTTTGGTTATACCCATAACTCATTTAAACGGGTTATAGGTTATTATTTGTTATTATTGCATCCTAATTTATAGAATTTTTTTCCCTTATATCTATGGCTAGATATAATAGCCAAATGTATTCTATTGAATATATGAAGATTATTACTTTGTTGCATTTCTATAAGCATAATCTAAACCTTTGATTTAGGAAATCCTTTCATGACATGTTACACATCATGATAACCTATGACTAACTTTGGAGCTTTATACCATGACCATGTAAGCTCCATGCACTCAACCATGTATGTTGACCAAGAAACTATGACTAGACACAAAGATTAGACTCTACTAAAAACCTTCAAGCTTGACTTTGATTAAAACCTCATGCAGACACAAAAATCCCTTTTCCATCAATGAAATTTGACATCACCGACAAATATAGAGATAAAATTCCCAACATGGGCACACGGTTGATGGTAGATAAATGTTGAAACTAGAATCAAATGTATTTCTATTAGGGATATGGATGGTTGGTTAGTAATGGAGACATGCATGACTTACAATTTCCTCCCATTCCATCTATCACCAATATTCTTTTTCACTCACATCTACATGTTGGATTGTGTTTTCATTCATTTTTGGTAGGTCTTCACTTTAATTAGCAAACTAACTTTCACGCGCACACAGGACCTCATTGAGGTACATGGCTAGTATGTTGCCTTGTCTTGTTGAGACCTTATTTAAGCTTTTATTTTGATCACTTATTGTCTCTCTAGACACAAAATCATGAACTTTGGTACATCTCCGTGTCCTAACATCATACTTACATTTACATGATTCCTAAACAATAAAACTAGTAATTGATGAATATATTTAGCCTCTTTTACTTTTCTTATTTTTTATTTGGTCTTTTACACCCTACAACCCAGTCATAATTTGACTTGTTTATCTTTTATGTATTTAGACAACTGGATGCCTAGCCATGACAAAATTTTTATCTTTTGGGTATCTTTTTCACTTATGGGTTATCCTACCAGGTTGTTAATTACAAATTTAAAATAGGGAATCATATAAATACATAGCTATGTTTTCATAATAAAGGACCAAGTACTAAGCATTACTATCATCACCTAATCTTCCATTCAAAAAGAACCTAAATATCTCCAAGGAATCCATCTAGCATCCATTTTAGGGACAAGGGCCGCATCCTCTACATACATACATGACATAGGAAGGGGAAGTTCATTCCATTACATCCACACATCCTACTACACTTGCTACATTATATCTATAACCCGCTACCAAGTGTAACTTACATAAGGGAGTCCTAGAGAATAAATTATACACATACTCATAAGAACTACATAGAGTCCGAGATGTAGTGCGGTTCTTGATCATAATTTCACTCTCATGGTAACCGTCAGGGTCAGCCTGACTTCCCATTCTACATTTTCCTTTTTAGGTTTGATATATTTTATGGGCTTGTGTAGGTGAACTCTTCTTTTGCAGGTTATAGGTACCTTCGGAAATCATAGCACGAAAAATGGGATATCAAAAATCATAGTTGTGACACCCTAATGCGAGGCAACACAAAGAAAATCTAGATGTTCTCAGGCGATCAAAGACACTCAATCCAGTCATAAGTACCTAGGTGTCCATATCCTGCTACAAGTGCCCCTGTTCGGCCTTGTTCATGGGATCTATAATTTATAGAGATTAATAACAATGATGTGTGCATCATGTTTATCAATTTTCCCTTCCTAGATCAGTTTGAGATTATGCATATATGATCTAAGTCATATTTTCTCACTCTCTTGGTTAGGATTTCATCCTTTATAACTCGTTGTAGAA
The DNA here is from genome assembly GCA_018340775.1 of Taxus wallichiana var. yunnanensis. Taxonomy (NCBI): domain Eukaryota; kingdom Viridiplantae; phylum Streptophyta; class Pinopsida; order Cupressales; family Taxaceae; genus Taxus; species Taxus wallichiana. The sequence goes on from CM031243.1 coordinate 750,652,290, forward strand.
TGTTTGTGTCATTAATATATTTCAATAGTTATACATCATTTATTCCCATAAGTAGCTCTACAGTTAGATTTAATTAAAATAAAATAAAATCATTTAATGAACCCATTGCTTATATGCCCATCATCAGATCTTTCATGGATTCCCCATTGTATATCCATGTTTGGCTTCATAACCACCTCATTAAGTGTGTCCTAGTCAATCCTAGCTTTTATCTTAACATATGTACTTTGTATGTTCTCCATCAAATCAGACTTCCTATTAATGATCTCAATCCATCTACTCTTTGTGTACATGTCATTGATAATATACCTAAGCAAGTGTTGGGAACAATCTCTCTTCCCCTTACTATGGGATCTTATACTCTTAATGTTCTATGTCATGTTATGCCTCATGATGCTCCTTATACTATCCTTCTAGGCCATCCTTGGTTACATGTTATGTAAACCCGTGCCACATCACATAATGACCTTGCTACACCTTATTCTATGGATAATGTTATAGTAGATTCTATACCTCATGTTGCTCCTCCTTGTGATATTCCTCGTACACATCATGCTAATGAAATTACCTACATTACACATCCTTCTCCTCTTGGGATGCACCCTTGTTCTACTAATTTATACGATCAATTCTATATTGTCATCCATGATACTCCTCACATTGTGTCTTACACTTAATACACTTCTATTGATAATATGTTGAGTGCTTCCAATTTTACATCTCTATACACATCTTGTTCATTACATGTTAGAACATTGTATGTTGGTTTCACACCAATTCGTCATCCTTGCACTTTCCATGATGTTATACATGATTAATTTACTATGGATACACTTTATCTTGTTACCTTTATGGTCCATTATGTTACCCTCTTTCTCATTGTTAACTAAGATCATATGAGCTAGTTCATACTTCTTTATTGCTTATAATATTCACAATTTGCACTTATTGATTTTCATTACTACTGATGAACATCCTAGCATTACATACATTACACATATTTTTAGTTACATACAATTCCTTATTCTTGCACTTACTTTTTCCTCTAATGAAAACACACACAAGTGTCGCACCAATTCTATTTTCCTCTCATGGGTACATTCTTATTGCTTATACAATTCCTATTCATCCAGTTCAGATCTTAGACTCTATCGAGTTTTCCCCTTACCATGTTGACATTATTCTTTGGAAAATTTTGTAATATTCTACCACCACCATGTCATGGTCTCTCTTGCATCATCACATAGATCTCTCTTACTTACACACTTGGGGAATTGACCTCTCCGCTCCTCATAACCACATATTATAATCAACAATTATCTATCCATGTTATTCACATACACATCTATACATCACTCTTTATTTGCAATTCATGTCTAATATTTCTAAGCACTTTCAAATCCCTATATACACAGATTGTATAGTCATTTCCCTATGATACAATATAGTTCCACAATTTAGAATCAATTGTTAAGGGTCTAAATTTTAAATTAACCCACATCCACTACACATTTTTACATTCTATTCTCATGGTACATATTTCTGGCATCTACTTTCACTCAAAACATTTCTCAATGACACACTCTTGTTCTATGGTTTATTCTTGATTTGTTGAGGGTTCTTACAAATGAACCTCATCTCATAGACAACTAATGGGGGCACATTGATCCTATCATCTTCACATTTTGCATACTATTCTATCACACTCATAATGAATTTACATATCTTGGTTACATCTACTCTTGTTAGCTTATTCTATCTACATGTTACACTTTGTTTTCCATGCTTTAGAAGGATTTTTGTATGTCACTATCATTATACATATAGATATGTCTATTTACTTGGTATTTTGTGGTGAATGTAGATCTCTTACTAGTCCCACCAAGGATCCTAGGGCATATACTTTCCCTACTATATCATACTATAGAATTTCTATTGTTACATCTTATTATAGTTACTTTACCTTTCACTAATTCATACATGCTCATGACATGTTATTTATATTTCTAACATGCTAACGAGTGCTTCATGTGTAGAATTACTTTACTGAGACTATATGCCACCATGGATATTGGATACATTTTTATTTTCATTGATTTCCATTGTGTGCCATTATTTACAAGCTATATTTTGTTTGATCATTGTTTGTATTATTTTGGTGCCTTGGCCCCGATCATCTTGTGAAATTGTGAGCAATAAACCATGTTTGAATCCCACTTTTTACATTCCACATTTTTACAAAATTACTTGTTACATTAGTCTTCTATTGCATATTTTCTACTTTATTACTAACAAATGATACTAGCCACTTTATTTGCATGTTCCTTGGTTTCTACCATACACATATACTACCTCCTGCAGTATCAACTTTAGATCATCATCGGTCCTCTCTTTTGGGCCGCACACTCCTACCATCATCGCATGCACCCCAAATGAGGGGGAATACACTGGATGAAAAAATCAGCCCTAAAATCACTCATATATATAGTACACATCTACACAAGACAACGTAGAAAAATAGACATATAGTCACATAATGAATGAGAATATGACTTGGGTCCTCAACACAACACAAACACCAAAGGTTTCCTAACATTGAAACTAGTGTCTGGGCACACCCGTCCTCCTTTGAACAAGAATTCTTGGGGCAGATATAATCGATTTTAAGTAGAACACAACCGACAAAAGTCTTTAGAGAAATTATACAATTATAGGCACAATCCTCTAGTCACATAATGCATTCTATCTTGTTTAATTAATACAATTAGAACTAATTCGTAACTAATCGAACAAAAGGAAGAACAAGAATAAATTGTCACATACCATCTTCAGTGGTGCTTATTGGGAAAATTCGTGGAAGGAAAGTAACACTAGACCTCTCTCCCAAACACTTACTCTTTGTGTGAGATCACCGAAAAAAACTCACATTTGGCATGAGATCTCTGAATAAACTCTCTATTGGCATGAGATGCCATAAAAACTCATTCTTCAAACCATTTCAGGACATATTTTATATCCTTTACACTTTTTTACATCAGGTGCACACTTTCCTTTACTACTACTCTTACACACTTTTACATACTTTTGCATACTTTGCTAAGATTTTTCATATACAAGAATTTGACTAATATTTCACTCTTCTTTTACAGGTCTTTCCTTAATGCAAACAAGAAGTAAATAAAAACACAACAATAGGTAAAATATAACACATACACTTCACCCCTAGGGTCACTTTCCTTTCCTAGTCTCTAAGCTTCATGTAGTGCCCACTTCCCTTCGACACCTTTTGATATTAATTATGATACTATTGATTATACTTATGGACATTATTGTAGCTTTTAGTTTGATATGATGTTAGATGTTAGAGATCATGGACTATTGTTAATATTGATTCATATATGATGCATGTGGTATTGGAGACATTTTATACTGATGTTGTTAGGATTTTGACATGGTTATATATACATGTGTTGTTTCATCATATTGAGTAGACCTAGAAAATTGAATTAATCTTATGATTGTATGAGGAAAAAATTGTAAATGACATTTTTTTCTTTGTCTTGATGATGCTTGATTTATATATAGATGATTTTAGAGCTATATTTGATATTTATTTTGGATGTTTTGATGCAGCCATGAGGCCGAAGGAGGTATTTGTGTTTTGTAGGTAAACATGTCACAACAAACATTGGGGGATTGGAGACCAACCACATTAGAATTCTAGATGAATTCAACAAGGGTCACCATGGCAACGTGTATTTGTTTGTGTATGTTTGTATTGTTGTTAGGGGTTCCCATGGGGATCACCTTCAAATGTGACCAAGGGGTTATGTGTATTCTTGTATTTAGTTTCTTTTGTTTAAATTTTAGTATGTGATTTTTAGTGATGTATTTTCCCCTTTATTATTTATTTAATTGGTCTCAAGATTAGTGAGTAATAATGTTGTTAAATAAATTAATATGGGTCAAAAGAGTGCATTTATTTGAGTTGATGACTCTTGGATTATGTGTTGTAAGAGATGTGTAAGTAAATTTGAGTGTGAAACACTCCACCTTCCTTTTGAAATTCGGATCTATCCTTAGGGGCTTATTTTGGAAGCTTGTGGGACAAGTTAAACTTGTCCCACACCTCTTAAATTTGTATACCAACCTTACCTATGGTTGGGGAGTCAAAATTAGGCATTATTATGTATTTTTGGGAAGGCGGGATGTAGGTTTTTATTGCACCTTCTTACATAAAATTAATTTTGGTCCTTGGGGTGTGGACTTGGTTTGTGTGTGTAAATGAAATGTCATTTATTCACCCACCTTTTTAATTGTGCTTTAGAGTTTGAAGTTGGCTTGTGAGGCGAGTTAAGGATGTGTGATGTGGCATCCTACATGAACCCACCTCATCCTTCTCTCTCCTTTTCTATTTATTCGAATTATTTTGTTGTTTTGGGGTTACATCAGGTAGTTACTTCATTTTTGGCTACTTATTTTCATTTTTTAGCTCGGATAATTTTGGAAGAGAGTTAGAGATTTTGTTGCATGTTTGTGGATTGTTGGAGCTTTTGGAATGTTTGGATTGGAAAAAGCTTGGTATTGAACTTTTGGAGCAAAATATAGCATGGAGAGGTAGAAACTTGGCTCTTTAAAATGTTCCTCCTTTATTTATGCATATGTGAATGTTTTGAATATTTTGGTATGTTGTTGGTTGGTTGGGTAGATTACCTAGGTATGGGGTAGGATAAGACTATGGGAATCTCTTGTGGGGAGGTATAAGAGTTTTGGGAGGTATAAGTGTTATTGTGCAGGAAGTTTGGGATTGGGTTCTACCTTGTAAATTAAATATATTGAATTTCTTTACTTATTATGGGGTGCCATAAGAGTGTGGGGAGGCAATAAGAGAATGAGAGGTATCGGGGGTACTTGGGGGAGGCATAAGAGTATGCGAGGGTTTGAAATTATATATATATATATATATATATATATATATATATATTATTGGAGGGTTTATTTTTAGGTGGACACCCATTTCCCCATTGGGAGGTATAAGAAGCTTCCCCATAGGTCTTGCTCCTTTGGATTATGGATGATGAAGCTTTGAGTATTGTTTGTTGTTCTTCCCGTGGATTTAAAAAATATAGTATGTATTGAATCGTGTTTTATATGTGAATTTTTTTTAATCTATTGATGTGGAATCTTGTTTATTGCAATGAGTTGAAATACATTTCTTTTTTCTTTGTGGTAGGGGCTTAGGGGCCAATGAGGAGGACGGTTTCTCCTCTTCATTGGAATTCTTGGTTTAGTGGACAGTGTTGCCTCTCCTCTTTTTTTGTGATCAAAATATATATGGTGGATCTTCTTGTTGTTGTTTTTGAGATGAGGATGAAGAAAAATTTATGCAGTCCCCTTGAGTTTCCTTGTTGTAAAAAAATTTCTTACTTCAAGTGGATGGCATTGTAATATTATTTTTGGTGGAAAGTTGCTCTATTTTGGAAATGGATTCTACATTTGAATGTGAAAGATGTATATTCTGTAATTTGTATTTGATGAATGAAAAAGGAAGTTGTAAAAGAATTATTGGAGTTCAAAAGAAGTTGTTTTAATTACCAAAAATGGTATAGTTTTCATTTGAAATCATGTGGTTTGAAATGTATTGTGAAATATCTATTTGAAAATGAAAAAAAAAAAAAAAACGTATGAAGAAATATTACATTTCTTTATTTCATTCAAAATGCATGATTTGAATGTAGAACCATTCGGGTTTAAATATGATTTCAATTTTGATTCATAGTTTAAAAATACATTTTTATCGTAAAATTTACAAAGTACTCTACAACTTGAAAGAAAAAATGAAATAATAAGGTAAGCTAAGCAAGCTCAAATGCTTTTCAAATAGTTGAATTGCACAAGAAAATTTATTAGACTTCAATTAATCAAACTTAGACAAAATAAACTTAGGCGTTTCACGAGAAAAAGGGGGAAACTCATTTTGAAACTTAATCCATCAATTTAACACTATAAAATCCATCCTAATATTTCTAAGCACAATCCTCCATGTCAGTTTGACATGTTGAGGAAGAAATAATGTTGGATTGAATTAATTCCGTTAAGTTAAAAAGTCCAATTCACGTTTTAATGGCAAGAAAGATGTTTTTGTCAAATACACCCACTTAATTTTGTCAAAAGTGAATTTTTTTGGTTCCTATGCAAAGAGGTGTTTGATACCTTTCCAAAAATTCCTTATTTTCACAAATCAGAGCTTCTAGTTAAAAGTTATGGAAGTTTTTACTTCATTTGGTTTAAAATAAAAAAAAGAGGGAAATTTTTGTAAATCGGACCCACGGGCCTTAAAATTACTTAGGGAACTTTTTTGCAAAAGAAAAAAGTCACAAATTCCTTTGCGGCCCCGCAGCCCCACCCTAATTCAATTTGGGAAAAACACCTTCGCTGCACCTTCAAAATTTACCTTTTTGAAAAAGGGAAAAAAATTATAAGTCTCCCCACATTCAACGCTTCTTCGCTTGTCACTTTGTGGGTCCGACACGTGGCATCTTTAGGTGTCGTCAGATGCGTAGATGGTTTTAGACCTTATCGCCTTTGAAAAAGGATTGGAAAAATTCCTAAGTTTCCGTGCCGGCCCACATTCTTCTTGCAGTCACATTTGGACTGACATATGGCTTCGTTTGACATTGAAGGAGGTGTGGGTTGTTTTTAGCCTTCGCGATTTTTAAACACAAAAGCCAATATTTCTAAGTTTTCCCACAGATGATCCGCTTCCCCTGTGTGATATTTTGGGTAGGAATAGTGACTTCCTAGGCGTCTAAGAGTGCGGGGGTTTTGAACCTTTTTCCCTTTCAAACAAAAAGAGTTAAAATCCAATTTACCTCCGACAACCCGCCTTCCCACATGGGCTTAACATTGTGGCACTTGTCCCTTATGCTTTAGGGAAAATTTTCTTCATAGGACCCACCAAAAACGCCTTTGGGAAAAAAATTTCCTTGGCCCCTTGGCACTGTCTTCAAGGAAAATTTTCTTCCTGGGACCCATTGGCCCGCCTTTTGCGAAAATTTACTTCCCAAGCCTTGCCTTTGGGAAAAATTTCCTCCCCATGCCCGCATGGCCCTAACTTAAGAAATATGAGGAGTTAGGAGGACTTCTTTATATAATTGGAAAGGGAAGAAATTTCCTATCTAATGGAAATGTTTTTAGGAAACTTTAAGTGTGTTAATTATGTGAAAAAATAGGTTGAAGTGAAAAGATGAGTCTGAGAGTGGGTAAGTGGGAAATTACCCTTTTTAACTTAAATGTATAATTCTAAAGCATGGGTTGACCTTTTTAAGGGTCACGTTAGGGGATAAGGGAATGTTCTCCTATCCCATGCAAATAGGAACCTTGTTTATTGTTTAGACCTGGTGGAATTAAATACCCAAGGTATTTAATTATTTTAGGCCCTTTTTACCCTCTAAAATTGATTAAGGAATATTAAACTATAATGTTAATTTAATTATTTATTAAGTTAACTCCTAAGAGAAATTTAACAATATTGTATCAATCATACTCATTAATTTTGTAATGTGGGTATAATGTGTGTTATGGCGGAAAATATCTTTAAGTAAGTTATAATTACTTTGAATCCTTCTTTATGGTTGTTGCTGTGGACCACTGGTAGTGGTCACACTTTTCAATAAAAATTATTCTATAATTTTTCTATCTAAACCTAGGTTGTTCTTGGGTCTCAAGTGGTCATTTTAGTGGGTGTTACACTTCCCTTTGCATTATTCCACGCTTGCTTGTCCACTCAACATGCTATTTGGCACACTCTATACATCGAAGGTACACATCTCTTGTTTACTTTATGTTATTGATTTTTAACTCAATAACATGAATGATGAGGGTCATCAATCCTCACCATTAATAATGTCAATCCGGGTTGGTGTCTAAAGGTTGTATGCATTAAGAAAAATATCTTGAAAATAAACTCCTTAAACACAATCCAAACTTTCATAAATTGAAAGCACACATTAAAAATTAAAATGCACACTTGCAAAAATGTTAAGACACTTACATAAAGGAAATCACACTTACAAAGAATAAAACACAATTACATAAACTAAAATTGTTGAATTGGGAATAAGAAAATTAAATGAAACACCTACAGCAGTTTACAATAGATTGAATGTTCACAATACAAAGAGAAGAACAACACAACAAGAATGAATTACGAAAAAAAATAAACACAAATTATTGCAAAATAAAAACACAAATATACAACTCCATCTTCCTTAGAATGAGTGGCCACATAATTCCGTAGAAGATAATTTAAACCATGCCTCGAGATCTTAATTCAAAATTGCATAATATTAGAGAGAAAAGAACATATTCATTTATTGGTGATAAAACATTACATATCTGAGTGTGGAAGGTTGCATTTATAATTTATGCATCCAACCAACTCCTTATTTTGGGAGATAAAATCTGATCTTATCTTTATTCTAATCCTAACAACTAAGATCTCCATCTCCACAAAATATGGAGAGAGATATATTATTGGAGTCAAAGTCTTATCTCACTTATTTTAGGAAGATTTGCTCCCAAATCTTCTCCTTTTTTTTGGTAACAAGAATCATAATGATTTTATTCTCCTACATTATTGGAAGGATGTTTTTCCTCAAAATATGATTTTGACCAAATACCTTTCTCGAATTTTCCATTTGACTTTGTTGTTTTTGATTTTGGAACTTTTGACGCTTGTCTGATACGCTTTTTCCTTGGACTCAGATTCACTAAAAATTAGATTTATCTTCATTGGTAAAACTTGTTGCAAATCTGAATGAGGTTTTTGTTAAACACATTTCTATGAAGAAAAACCTCTCTCAGATTTTCTGATTTGAATTTTTCATTTTGTTTATGGAACTTTTAGCACTAAATCGATACACTTTTCCTTAGAATACAACTCACTAAAATTTAGATCTCTCTTCATTGGTAAAACTTGTAGAAAATTTAAATGAGGTTTTTTTTAAACACATTTCTATGAAAAAAACCTATCTCATATTTTCCACTTTAATTTTTGTTTTCGTTAATGGAATTGTTATCACTCATCTAAAACAATTTTCCTCGAACTCATAGAACTCACTAAAAGTGAGATTTCTCTTCATTGGTAAAACTCAGTAGACAATATAAATGAATTTTACGTTAAAACATTGCTATAAACAAAAACCTCTCTCATATTTTCCATTTGAGTCTCTGATTATTCACAAAGTCCCCATTTAATGCGAGTTTAGTAACTAAACTGCATGAGTTCCAGAACTAACTCTGTGAGTTCCAGAACTAACTCGTGAGTTTCGAACTAACTTAAAACAACTATAACTTTTTCATACGATCTCGGATTGAGATGATTATTAATTAGAACTTACATTATTTTTCGAGATGAATCTGAATATGAAATCATATTTGAGTTTAGATATACCATCCATAATCAATTCCACTTTTCTCAAGACTAGCATTATATTTCCTTTATGGTCTGCATAAGACACATGACTTTGCATCTTTTCCCAAATAATCAATAGGATTAGTCAAATAAATAAATAAAATAAGATTTCTAAAGAATGAACAAGATATATGTCCTATATTCTATCTTAAGAAAACTATAAATTGTTAGATTACATTTATTTCCACTTTCAAAGATAACTTGGAAGGACAAAATAATGGTAATTTATGGCCAATTTATGGCCTCATAGTTTCCCTACAACAAATAATATTATGCATGTCCTCATGCATTATATTATTATCTTCTCTTTTTAATCTTCTCGATTGAGCTTATGGGTATGCATTCCATAAATAGTTCAAAGACATGTTCTTATGGATCTCCTTTTAAAAAATTTAATTTCTTTTCTTTTTTGATAAAGAGTGGCTTTGTGTGGATCTCCTTTTCTATTTTGATCTTCTTTATTATACAACAAGTTCTTAATGGATCTTCTTCTGCTACTTTTGATCTCATTTTTTTTATAGTAGGTTCTTGTGTGGATCTCCTTATGCTTCTTTTGATCTCCTTTTTTAAATCATATTCTTGTGTGGAGATTCTTCTTTACATCTTTTGATCTCCTTTCTTTACCAACAGGTTCTTGTGTGAGATATCCTTCATTTTATTTTGATTTCCTTTCTTATACAACATGTTCTTGTTCCCTGGATCTCCTTCGGTGATTTTGATCTCCTTTCTTTAAAAATTCTTGTGTGGAGATCCTTCTTTTCTTTGTGATCTCCTTTCTCTTACGGGTTCTTGTGTGGATATCCTTTTCTACTTTTGATTTCCTTTAATTTAATAAATGTTCTTGTGTGGATCTCTTCATTGTATCTCATATTTAAAATCAAAATTACCTCGTGTTTCTCCTTCTCTCCTGCATAGTTAAGCTCATGCATAGTTGTTTATTCATGGCTGCCCCTAAATTAGACTCTAAAAGTTTGATTACAAAGAGGTGCACATATTTTTCATATATGTAGGGGAGATATGAATTTTATTTTTCCTTCCATTGAGATATTAAAAGTGGATCTAGCTAGTAAAAATCTTACAAGAAATATTAAAAATAAAATAGTAGAACAACATAACTTGATCATACCTCTAGTTGTCCTTTTCATCCTATTGTTAACATGGTCAAATAGTGTCGAAGAAATCCACCAATTAACACTTGATTGCTTTTGAAGAAGAGTCGCATTTTAGTTTTTTTCTTCTTTAATTGGCAAGTAATTTGGTTTTCTAATCAATCATTTTTTCAAGTTTGTCTTTGATTGGCCTTGGGAAGCTAGTTTTCCAATCAAAGCTTTTTGATTTTTTTGATTTTTGATTTTTCATTGCCTTTGATTGGCCAGCAAAGACAGCACTAGTTTTAGCTAAAAAAACAAATCTTTTTATTTTTATTTTTTCTATTTTCGTTGAAATGATAATATGAGAAGGATTAAAGAATAATTTGATCCATCATAAGACTATATTCATCAACGTCAACTTCTGTAAAATAGGAAGCAATGTCTTAGATCTCATAAAACTTTTTTACATACTTGGTAACTCCAAAAGATTTCAAAAAATGTGTAGACAATTTCTAGGTCTTAGCCCAACTTGAATCGGAATCACCATATTAATATTTAAAGCCCAAAGTAGTGATCTCGGGAGATGAATTGTGTTATGTATCCTTGGGTCCCTCCAAATTTCCTTGGTTTATATTGTTGGTGCGCAAAAACTACATGTTGGTACCAAAACAACTTTGGAAATTCTACTTGATGTTAGCACAAAAAAAAAAGCTTGCAATATTAATATTCACAATAATTGCTTCTTCGTGTTATACAAGCATATACAAAAATGAAGAAATTGAAAGACATGAAAATAATTTTTTGTAATGGATATGGTTCGTGGATTGAATTTTAGTATGTGATGAAAAACTAATTTGGATGGGTGGATTTATTATGCGTGGAGTGATTTTTTCATTTTTGAACTTAATTTTCTAATGAAATCAAAAATGAATATGGATGGAGTTAACAAGAAATGCTACCACTTCATTATTACAAACTTTTGGATAAGCCAATTTTTGACTAAGGTTATGTCTAATAAGATCACTAAGTTGTTAGTTGATACAAGGGGAAATGGTGTGAAATTTAATAAAATGACTCACATTATCTCCATATGGATGATGATACTCCAACTGAGCTTTGATTATAATTGAAGAATTGAAATTATTATTCTTGATGCATCTTCCTAGCACAAGAGTTATTTAAAATCCTTAAATGTTTTCTAATCCCATGTTGGGTCATTCATCCTTATCTGATTTGTTGGGATTGTATTATCGCATTTAAATTGGATTTTTTTGAAGGATTTTGAAGAATGATCTCCTTTTAAATCAATATGTGAGAATGGTACATGCAAAATAAAATTAGAAAAATATATTATGTTATTGATAAAAAAATGTAGATGGTGCGAATTCACAACTCTTAGTTACACCGGGCGTTTTGATCTAAGTTAGACAAAGGCATTGAATAATGACACACTCAATCTTCATATCAACAAAAAATTAACTATGGCGAAGGAATTTCCAAGTTATAATAAGGGTCATGAGAGATTACAAATACTTAAATCTACGTATTGATAGGTTATATCAACATAATTTCTAATGGCTCCTTTTTTTATACATTCATTCCTAGAATTTTTAGATGCGACATTCCTTAATAGCATGGTATAGAGAATGGATCTCGTTTAAGTATTTTGATATCAGCAATAATACATAGAATTTGCAATTTAACCTTGATAAAAGGTCCATTTAAATTTTGTGCAAAATCCTTTTCCTTTCTTGTTCTTTTAATTTTTAAAATTTTGTCATGAAAATGCCTTTTGAAATAATTCGGGTTTTGGATTTCTTATTTCTACATTTTGCATTTAAAATAAAGGGAGGAGTCCAAATTTTCTAGTCCAATCCAATCGGATTTCATCAAATCATAATTCAAAGTTATCATTGTGTTTTGTAAGCAAATCTTTTCTCAAAGTCTCAAGTAAAATTTGGAACATCGAGTTTCGATTTAAGGTTTTAGGGAAATTTTTCATGAAAGATGAGATCCCCAAAGTTTGAAGTCACAAGTCAAATTCAAATTTTGGGGTCTCAAACTTTGGATTTTTATTGTATGGGCAAGTTGTTTACGTAGAAAAATTTGGAGTCCAATCTCTAGAAACATTTATTACTCAACTACCCCACGTGTGTTGACTTATGGGTAATTAAATTTTATCTCCCTATAAATATGGGGATTTTTACCAATCATTTTAAGTTGATCAAAAGTACTGGTTACAACCATGGGACGAATAACTACAACCCTTCACCAAACTCCCTAAAGAAATTTTTGAGGCCAAATTTTTATATTTTATTTCTATTTGGGTAATTTTGTGTAAGTTTTTAATTCATGCTTTAAGATTGTTTTGGTTTTTCCTTCTTATTATTTGGTCTTCATCTTTTTCCAACCCCAACTATGGCTCCCAATATTGTCGTATTGCTTACTTTTTAGTCCAAAAACCCATGCAAAATTGGGTGTCATAGGAAGATAAGTTTCTTTGGCTTAGATAATTAAAATAACGCTTACAAAGTCTATTTTCTAAATTTTTTGATTCAAAATTTCATATATTTTAGAGCAAGAAAATGTCATCACCATTTCATAGTTTAGACAATAACCATCATTTCGGTTTCGACTTTTAGTTTTCCATGAGGTTGATCCAAGGATTCTATTTTTGAGATTAGCTATTTAAGAGTTCGAGGTTTTCCACAAGCTTCCAAGTTTTCTACTTTGAACTTTCAGCCAATTACAAGTGACTTTAGAGATTGGCTATTTCCCTCTTTGGTTTACGGGTTTCGCATTCAGTAGTTTTTGAATTTTAGGGATTGTTGTTTTCATAGTTTGAACAAAAAGGTCTTCAAATTATTAGTTTTCGGACTTCAGAGGTGTGAGATTTCAAACCATCACTTCAAGTTTTTGAAATCTAGGTAGATTTTGCGATTACTTTCCGTGCTCACACTCAGTTCGAATTCTAAATTTTTGAATCCTCTAATGGGAAGATGTCTAGTTCCTCATCAAAAGGAAAAGATAAAATGAAGTATACCTATCTAGGGGCTTTTCCCCCTTCTATCATATCTTCTCCAAAATATCGAAAGGATATTGAAGACACTAATTTTAGGCACATGGACATGGCTGTAACAATTTGGAAAAGGGTTAAGGCCCCAAATAAGAAGCCTTAGATGCAAGCAATCAGCAATGGGATTCCTCTTGCCGCTGCTTTTCCGTCATCTATATAATGTCCCATGTTTCACACTATTTATTTAGCCTTGCATTTTGACAAGAATACCCATATTGTCAAAGACAATGATGGTAATGTTGTGATCAATTTAGAACAACATGAATTTCTTTGAAGATATATTAAAATCCCCGATGTACTTGAATACATGTCAAAATCTCATACAAAGTTAAACAAAAGAAACTTGAGCATTGGAAAAAGAAATGAAGTTTGAATAAAGGTCATTTTCAAGAGATATTTAACCAATACTTTGAAAGAGGGACTTGAAAACCTTGCAAATTCATCGAGGATCACGAGGGTTGGTCTGCACATAAACCCGATGTTTGTAAACCGTAACGCCACGAGAAACTACTCGCATGAGGCCCAAACAAAACAGGTTTAGAGAGAGAAAATTATGAAATAATTTTTTTTTTTTGATTAGGTTCAGGTTACAAGAGGACAGTTGCGAGGCGTCGGAGAAATTATCGATCTAATAAAACCGCCTCAAATTTCAAATTCAATTACATCTTTGTTACCTTCCTCAACAAGGTCCTAGAGTTTTAATTAAGAGACTTCGTTAGCTTTTCCACAAGGCTCCATTAATCCCGGTTGGATTAAATTATTTAAGGACCCTTAATTAAATATTAAAATTTAATAATGCAAAGGCCTAAAGTCTTGTAGTCCAAGGTCATACAAATAAAATAGTTAATTACTTGCTTGGAGGATCAAGTGTGCACAACTTTTGCTAAATTCTCTCCCCTTTTATTTCTATTTATCTTTCTAATTCCCACCAAAAGAAGCCCATCACTTAAGTGGTGTAGGATATATCCTCCACCATTGGATCTATTTTCTCCCCACCCTTAGATCTAGGTTGGGCAAGGAAACCCTAGAAATCCTTATGGATTTCCTTATGTATTTTTTTTTATCCCTTTTGTTTTATTTCCTTCCTACACCCAAAGCTCTCATTTCCTTTTATTTTATTTTCACTTGCAGGTTAAGGGAGAAGGAGGAAGAAGCTCCATCTATGGAGGCCATTACAGCCATGGGAACTCTTCTCAACAAATTTTTCTTTGGCTCAAGCTTTAATGGAGGAGTTTTTTTTGTAGATCTGACCTGGTTTGGGTTGTTTTGGATTTCCCAAACCTAGGCACGCGGATTCGATATATACATTTATATTATATATACATGTGTGTGTATGTGTGTATGTGTGTGTGTGTATGTATACATAAATATATATATTAGATAAAGGTGTCTATATATACCGTACAAGGGCAGGAGGCACATTTACACACACACACACACACAGCCGTAATCACCACCGACCGCATTTTTTTGTAATAATAAACAAAAAGGGTTTATATATATTGTTTTATGGCAGATTGTTTGGGGTGGGGCGTGGGAGGGCGTTTACCCCATCCCCACCCCATGGTAAATGGGTCAATTTCTTGTTTAGTTTTTTTGTTTGTTGCCGGTATAGTATGCGCGCCCTCCCCCAATCCTTTCGTGGTATAAGTACAAACTATGGGACAGAGCCGCGGCCTCGCACAGCCACTTCCGTGGAAAATGAACAGGCCGTAGCCCTTCTTTCTTAAAAATTATTTCTTTTATTCTTTTTTTTTTTATTTAAATTCATGTATACATATATATATATATATATATATATATATATATATATAGATATACACACACACACACACACATGTGAGAAAGGCATAATATTTTTTTTTTGAAAAATAAATAAAAGAAATTTGCAGTTTATTAAAATTTATATATTTTAATAATACTTATCTTATCATTATTAAAATATTTTAATTATTGAGAATATTAAATACTATATTTTTATTTTAAAATAATAATAAATATAGAACCTAGAAGGAAATATTGACAAGTTATAAACTTGTTTTAGTCCTCTTTTCCTCACAAATTGATAATTATTGTATGTAAGGTAGAAACAAGAAAGTTTTATTTCATCAAACAAGGTTGAATATAGTTTGCAATGAGTTCCAAAAATGAGAAATTTTACTATAATTTAGTATTTTAACTATTTATTGTCCAAATTGAAAGTAATGGTGTTCAAATTTCTATCTATCAACAAAAGGAAGCTAGCTTTTGTAACACATACCATTTGATTAATACAATGAAATAAAACTAGCATTTCACAAGATGGAATCTACAACAAACTTCCCCAATAGTATAATCACAAGATTTTCACAAGCCCTTTTGTACATGTCATCTCTTTATTTCCTTACAATTTTCTCAATAATGTAAACATCTTACAAGTAAATTTGCATTCAACCATGTAACTTTTGATACAATATGGATTACAATGTCCTTTATTTTTAAATGAAAACAAGATGATACACTCTTTCACATACAAATTTACAACAAAATAAAATATGTAAGGGAAATGGAAAGAGTCTTCACAAGCTCCAAGGTGTTCTTCATCCATGCTCCAAGTTCCAAGTGGCTCAAATCACAACCAAGATAGGGGGAGAGGCAACACTCTCCTCCCAACCAAACTCAATGGAGGAGAGAAGCAATCTCCTCCATTGACCCCCGAGCCCCAAACACAACACAATGAAAGGGTGGTCTCCAACTCAAGGCAACAATACTTGCTTCCACAATACAATTTCTTCACAACATTCAAAGCAAAAATAGAAGAAACAAAGAGACACACAAATAACACCAAACATTTCACAACAAGGCTTTCATCCAAGCCAACAAGAGAAGGAACTATGGGAATGTTTTCCTTATGCCTCCCAATTGAGATGAGATGCCCATCCAAAACCCTCCACAATAAAACTCAAGCCCCTATGACTCTTATGCCTCCCTCAAGTACCCCTTTTCCTCCCATACTCTTATGCCTCCCTCCTCTTATGGCTCCCTCAAGAACAAGGTAAGAATGTGAACATTCTTACCCAAGATGGGCATCCCTCTCAAACTCCCTCCACAATATCCTATTCTACTCTTATGCCTCCCTCATGAGTTTTCCCATAGACCTCTCCTACACTACACATTAAGCACTCTATCCATTTTCACAATACACAAAAGTAACATACATTATTCACAATTTTAGCATAGAAGCAATAACAATAAGAAAGCAAAAAGGGGAGAAGGTCTCCTACCTCTCCATTGGAGAAGCCTAAACCAAGAAGCTTTGTCCAAGCTCCCTCCAAAACAATCCCAAGCATGCAAGTCCAAGCTCCTTCTTTTTCTTTCTCCCAATTCTTTCCTCTCCCAAAATAACAAAAAGAACTTTCAACAAAAAAAACCTCCAACCCCCTCAACAAGAGAGGAAGTTTCCATAAATAGACAAAAGGAAGAGTGAGGGTGATGTGGCTCCTTGTTGGATGCCACATCACACATCCTCAAGACCACCTCCCTTTAGTCAACTCAAATCCCAAAACACCATAAATGGGTGGTTGGGTTGAATGACATCTCTTTACCGCATCCATCCCTTCCCATGTGTCTTAAGGCACAAATAAATGCAAATGGAAGAAAAATGCACTCCAAAGTCATATTTCCCTTCCCAAAACAATAAATAATCCCCTTTTTGGCTTCCCAACCCATAGATATGGTTGGTAAGGGGTTTTGGGAAGTGTGGGACAAGTTCAACTTGTCCCACAAGTCCCCCAAAATTGCCCTAAATCTCAAATTCGAGTTTCAAAGGATTTGGAGTGGTCAACACTCAAAACAAGCATTCAATACAAGAGGCAAACACAAGGCTCAAGGAGCCAACCATCAAAATTAATTACACCCACTAGACTTCCCTCCAAAACTTAAAAATTAAAACAAGATGTTAATATAATCTAAACACACTTAGCAAAAGAAATTTAAAAAAAAAGGATATCACAAATAAAATCACCTACTAAAGTAAGTTAAAACAAGTAAATAAAATTCTTACCCCCTTGGTCACATTAGAAAATTTCCCCCTCATGGGAATTTTTCTTAACACATAAAAGAACAAAGGTAACACAATACAATTCACTAGTTGCCTTGAAATGTGTTTGTAACCACCCGGCATTCTGTTGTGTTTGGTTCCCAATCCCCCTTTAGGTTGTGATCATGTTGTGTTTCCTACAAAATACAAAATACCTCCTTCGGCCTTGCGGCCATGTCAAAATATCCAAAATAACCATATGCATGAAATTTATTAACATCTATACGTAATTCAAGCAATCATTATTTCTAGGTCTAAATCACAACTTAATTATGCATTTCATCATTATCCAAAATTTTAGTAATGTAAATTCAACAACTACATTCTACTCATCATGGCGAAGAAATCCAATGTTAGAACACATGCAATATATCCATATAAAAATAATATCGGTATCCAATACTTGTCCATGAGTCAGTGTAGATCATATTGAAAACAAAATCCAATCATAATCCAAATGCATCTAGTCACAAAACATCATGCTAATCATCATAAGTATAAGTCATGTCCATATCCAAAGTCTGCATAACTCAAAATGATAATCAACTAAGTGTCGTAGGAAGTAGGCATTACACAAACGACAAAAACTGGCGTTAAGAGATCTCAAGAGGAGCGAGCATCAACCTATTGTGCATGAAAAGATTCGAAAAACGAGAAGAACCTGGTTAAGCCATAAAACTCTCCTCTATCTCATAGATCAAAAGACGTGTACATATAGGAGGTGCTGAGTAACCCCCAATGCTGCAATCATGACAACTCGAGTAGAGAGGGGGAGTTACATTCCCAGAATAGAAGTGTAACTCCCAATGACACATATGACACACTTACGCTCTGACGTATTGACGCATAAGGGAATCTCATAATGACCCCTAAATGACACATGGACCTACGATCTCAACTAAGTGAGATGACTCACCTAATGATGTGGAAAATACACACACCAACACCCCCCCTTCATCGTAACTTAGGATGAGGTGGCAAGTCAAAAAATGAGAAATGGGTCCCAGCACAAAGCCTGATGAGGTACCCATGCACAAGAAAAAGGTCCCAAGTAGTGAAGGAAAACCTAGTGGGAAAAACATCCACCACAAGAGAACAAAACACTCTCTAATCTAAGAAAGATGCCAAAAATGGGTCCCGGCCATAGACAAGCCTGAAAAGGTACCCATGTACAAGGAGGCAATCTCTCGGAAAGAAGAAGAAGAGAGAAGAAGAGGGAGACAAGAGGAATGCAGAAGATGCCATGGACGGATCTGAACTCTGCAGCTCTAGGAAGTCTCCTAGAAGAATGTCGATGATGAGATCCTCTGCCTCTGGACTGAAGAAGAGCCACCTGCAATGAACTATGTGCCTGCCCTTAGGAAGGATAGAAATGATGTGCTAGAAGTCCACCCACTCCACAAAGGAAACTGAAGGCAACAACATGAAGAACTCTGAGTCTGGTGCACTGAAGTGTGACATAGGTCTAGCGAGTGAGTGCCAAGGAATCAAGGTAATGCCACGTGTGTAGAACTATCGTCAGTGAAGAGAAACACCCGCAGAAAGGATGTCCAAGTGATGTGAAGGGAACATAACATCCTCCACAATAGAAAAGGGATCCATAGCTGAGGGTGGATCAATGAAGGTCTCTAGAAAAGTGGAAGTGGTAAGAGTCTCAGAAGGGCACTCCCAACACTAGAGATGATGAAATCCTCTGAAACACCTGTAGATGGATGAGGGACCTATAGAGCATCACAAGTAGACTCTATAAAAAATGACTAAGGTCAAAGCGAGATACTCGTCCCAATGAGGGGGCTCAACAAATGTAAGAGCAATGCATGATAGAGGTATGAGTCATCCAATGAAGGTAGAGGAGTGGAATGGGCCTCGCACACACTAGAAGTGGAAAGGAGGCGGGTGTAATGATGGTGTGAGACTGAGTATGAGACTGGCTCGATATCTAATGAGATGTGGGGGTGACAACAATGTCTAGAATAGTGAGAGAAAGAGGAGAAGAGTCCTCTGTAGTACTCTCGACATCGAATCGGATGCACAATCCTCATTATCGAAGTAGAACCAAGCAAGCCTATGTCAGTGGAACTATCATCACACGAAGAAATGGAGGAGACAACTGAATCAACAGCAACAATAATGGCGGCAGTATGTGAAGGGTCTCCATACAAGGACTAAAGAATGCTCTAGACACGGTGAGGTGGATCTGAGTCTGCCACGTGAAACCAGAGAGAATGAGAGACATGCATCATCATACAACCAAAGGCATGGTCAAAAGTGTTAAGGAAGTCCTCTAGATGATGATGATCAAAGGTGCGAGGCTGCCCAAGCAAGAAGGGTATAAGACCCTCATGGGTGAAGTAGCATTCCATGGAAGCACGCCAAGCTGAATAGTTCCCTCTCCAGGAGAAGTGGTGGAGGTCAGAAAGCAATCCTACGATGCTCACATCTAGAAAGAACACTCTCCATGATGAAAAATGTAAGATGCACAAAAGCAAGATGTCGGACTCGGCCGATAATGCGTCTGCGTGTGTAGGCCCAAGAGTACAAGTAACCCCCCCAGAATACGGCACTTTATAAAAGTAGTGCATTTATAAAATTGGAAATTCCATCACGTAGTGTGTGAAAAATCATGCAACTTTGACCAAGCAAGTTCTCAGAAACGAGCAGCGAGTCAAAAGTTATCGCATTAAAACGATTCCCGTAACTGATGGAAAAATGCACTAGATACTGCAAACGCATTAAAAATGTGCACTAAATGGGTGAAAATGGTGTTTTGTGGGTACTTTTGGAAATGGAATCAAATTTTAGTAGGGGTTTTTTTTTACTGAGGTGGGGTTAGCCACCTACCAACCCGACTCGCCTCCGTCTTTGACAAGCGTAGGAAGGGTAAGTAATACAAGTCAAAACAGACCTTACAATATTATTACATGCCAATGAAATAATGTTTTAATCCTTAAAACATTAAAGAGTAAATTGTTTTAACCTCCAAACAATTTGTAAAAGGGAAATGTGGGGGCCCACGTTGAAGTCGGGTGGAGAGCAGCTAGTTGTGGAAGCCCACGTGGAGAGAGAGAGGCCCAATGCACTGAGCTGCTTGATGTAACCGCTGTTTTGCAGGCTGGAGAGAGGTGGCCACGTGCTGGGCTGTTTGGAGAAGTTACCAGCCAGCAAGAATAGTAACCAATGCAACTTGTAACCGCCAAGGAAGACAACAAATCAAAAAAACGTTTTTCCAATGCTGAGCAGCAAAAAAATGTTTTTCAACGCATGTGGCTGGGTTTGAAAGTCACTGGAGGTCACTGGAGGCTGTGTTGGTGAGCTGGAAGCTGCTGGAGGTGCTGGTGGTCCACGCTTAGAGATTTGAGTGCAGAAAGGCCTCCAAAAAAGCAAGGTTCCAAAAAACGTCCAGTAGAGTGAAAAAACATTTTCCAAATGTATTGCAGCAAAAAACGTTTTTCAACGCATGTTTGAACCAAAAGCAAGATATTGGAGTTTCTGGTGGTTGTAGGAGTCCACGTGCCAAGTTCTACAGGTCCACGTTGGTGTAAGGTGCTGGTGGATCAGATTGAAGACCCAAAAAATACCAAAAATGGCCAAAAATGCCAAAACGGCTGAGCTGTTGGGAATGGAGCCACAAGTGCAAAGTGAAACCACAAGTCTGCAACATCCATGAGTAGGTAGACCACGAGCAGGCACACCACGTGAAGAGAACCATGAGTGGTAGTGGCCAGATCAACACATGTCAAGCTAGATGTATGAGCAAAGGACCATTGAGCTAACAATGTGCCAAGGAGTAAATCAACCACGCCCAATCGAGCTACTAGAATGAACAATGCTGCAAAATTCCAATGGGAAAAACAAACTTCTAAATCACCCTAATAACCCACAAAAAAACTGTGATTGAGTGCAAACCGAGGTATGAGACTCGAATCAGTGCAAGTAGAGCACGGTCGGAATAACCATTACGACACATGTAACAAGATCTGGATATCACGCTGGAAGCCAAAAACACGCATAGAAATGCCGATGAGTGCATGGATCCAAAATATCCACTCTGATACCATGAAAGAGGGTTTGAAAACCTGCAAGTGAGGATCACGAGGGATGACGTGCACATCAATAGACGTGTGAATGGCAATGTTAAGAGATCTTAGGAGGAGTGAGCATCAACCGAATGTGCATGCAAAGATTCGACAAATGGGCAGAACCTGGTTAATCCATAAAACTCTCCTCTATCTCATAGATAAAAATACGTGTACATATAGGAGGTGTTGAGTAACCCCCAGTACTACAATCATGACAACTCGAGTAGAGAGGGGGAGTTACATTCCCAGAATAGAAGTGTAACTCCCAATGACGCATATGACGCCCGAGGTGTTTGCGCGATCGAGGTGTGCTAACGCAGCGACGCGTCTTTGACGCACGACAGCGACGCCCGACGCGTAAGGGAATCTCATAATGACCCCTAAATGACACATGGACCTACAATCTCAACTAAGTGAGATGACTCACCTAGTGAGGTGGCAATACACCTAATAAATAAATAAGAGGTGAAGGGAATGCCACACACACCAACATACTTAAGGTACCATGTTAATGTTTCATAAGACAATTCCCCACTCAAACTTTATGTAAGAGGTCAATGATATAATCACAATGTTGAGTAAGATTTGAGTCTTCCTATGGCTAGATATTTTCAGGAGTGGATGTTCCTTTATATAGCCACAATTAAGAAGAACAAGGAGTTTATTCAATGGGGTGAGCACATAAGCAATTCAATATGTTTCCAATCGGGAGATGTGTTGACCTCAAGAAACTTCTTCATGACTTCTTATCTTGTTTATGTGGTGGATGCAATGAGAGAGTATCCAGGATTAAATTCCAAAGGGTTTAAAAGCACCACTCAAATATATGATTACTACCCACAACTTACCATGGAAGAAGGATTTAAAAACTTTAGGAGAGTGAATGACACTCTCTTCATTGTCCTATTTTATTATTTTGACAAGAATTTGTATACTTCAAGGATTTCGTATGAAGCCTTGCAAGAAGTCCAAAGAAAGGTGGAGGTAATTATCTATAGTTCCCAACATTCACTTACATCGAGTTCCTAGGTTTGTAGGAGCTACGAATAAATTACCAAGATGTCCAACTAAAAGTGGGTGTTGATAGAGTTAGCTTGACAATAACTTCATTATCACAAAATATAACATAATCGACAAAAGAAAAGAGTTTAGTTTCCCATTACCATAGGAAATATACATGTGTAAATATATATAAAGCCAAAAATGTGGAAGGGGAAATGTCCCAGTGACTCTAATGACTTTCCATATGAGGAAGAATGTTAATTATTGGGATAGATTTGGAAAAATAGGGTTAGCGAGGTGTGCATATACCCCAATTCGATGATATTTGGATTAACTGTTGAGATGAAACTATTGTAAGGAAAAGGTAATTTTAGAGATTAACCTTGAGTGAAGTGATTTAATTTAGGATTGTAGTTATTCCTAAAATTTTAAAGGATGACGAAAGTACCGTATCCTACTTATAAAAGAGATAATATTGCAAATCAACCACTTCCCTAGATAGATTGGTCAAATGAAGAGTGCAGCAACACAAAGGATAGGGCAGGCCCCATTTTGAGAAGGACCTATGAATGGTTGGAAACTTTGGGAATCACACCCAAAGTGTCGATCATTTATCCATAGGTCAACTCTCAAGACCATTACTAAGCTACGCAAGATCTCGTTTGTTCTTAGAGGTTCATGGTATTTTTTTGAGATTCCTACTACGAAAGCTACATCTCCAAAGTTCTCATCAAATTAAGTTATACATCTAAGTGCCTCACCAATTTTGTCTTAAGTGTCACAGTCACCTCTTTCTTCTTATCTACCATCTTCACCAATTTAAAATATAATTTCCCCTACACCTTTCATACTTCCTCCAGTCTTGTCTTCCATTATCGTTTCTTTCACTACATCTCCCTCCATGGCTTAGGTGTTTTCTTCCATTCGTAAAATTTGAGTTAGAAATATCTTAGGGATTGGGTCTCCTCTTTCCACCTCTCTTCCACAACTACCTCTTTCCATCTCCATGATTTTTTCACCCACAAGCAGAGGCCATTCTTCCTACTCCACCTTCCATTTTCACCACTTCACTACCATCTTCCTGTGACAAAGACCAATGCCCTATATTATCAATTTGTCTAAGTACAATTGTGCATATACTAATGATATCTTCTACATCATCTTCTCCTATACCTAAATTATTTCATAGGAAAACCCCTAAAAAGAATAATAAAGTACCTATTGTTGATGTTTTTGACCTAAGTGTCCTATATATGACTCCTAAAAGGTAGGCCGAGTGAAGAAGGATTGTCTTTAGTCTATCGATCAATTAGAAGAAACATTTATAGAAATAACTACTCCTACTTGAGGAAAATAAAATAGACTATAATGGAAGTAGACTATCAAATCTCTAGGTTTGCACTAGGAAGGCTACCCATGAAGGAGCTAAGCAAGATGTGTAGGTAGCTCTAGGAAATTTGTTGGAGAAGTATGACAATGATAAAGAAAAACTAAAGATGACATTAAGAGGAATGTTTAGCAGCTCACGACTCTTCTAACCAAAACCACATAGCCTATACAAGCTGAACCATCCTCACCGTTTCTTCAAGTTTTAATGATACATCCTTCCATGTCATGGAGAAAAGTGGGGAGAAAGGGAGAGCGATCGAACATGGATGATTTTTTTGATTCAGGATGTCAATCCATTGATTAAAACAATTGTGGATTTGTATAATGAGTTGTATACATAGAAAGTTTTTGTTATGAAGTTGAGTGAACTTCTTACCGAGGATAGTGATAATATTTCTCTTGCTCTGCGAAACATGGAGAGTAATGCAAAGTGTCGACTCAGATTTAATTGTAAAGGAAGGTGTGATCGATGATGATTCAAAGTCATTTGAATTTTAGAAGGCTATGGAATTTAGGGCTCAGGTGTTACGAGATATCATTGTGAAACTCGAGGAGAAATGAGTTGAATGATGGATTTTATATTTTAGAGGATTTTTAAAATATCCATTGCACATTCATAAATCAAATATTTTATGTTCTTCTTATTGATCAAATTGTTGTAAATTTTAAGGGATTGGTGAATGAAGACTAAGATGTTGTGAAATATTTTAGCATTGATTTTATTTACAATTTTTTTCTTATCAAAACTTTGTGAATCAACTTAAAATGATTATCAACAATATTAATAAACTTCAATCTAAGGTTTCAAAGAGACTCGAATGTGTGGATATGATAAATCATTATGTGTGTGGAAATGAATAAGAATACGTCAAAGGTATCAGTAAATGTTTCTTTGATTACAAGATACATTAGCTACAAGGAGTAAGAAGAGGAAGTAGAGGAAGATAAAAGTGTTTTCAACCAAAGCTAGGATTCATAGCCATTATTGAGTAGTGTCCAAGCATAGAACCATTAGAAGTTGCATGGGTGACTTTTTTAACATGTGCACCTAATTTTTCTATTTTCATGGGAGTATTTTCCTATGTTATTAATGTACTCTTTTTTAGTTAAGTTAGTTAAAGGGTGGACATATAATTGCTCAACCCTCTTGGTTATAAATAGATAGATGCATTATGGATTAAAAAAAATTTAGATCCTATTGTGAAAGGGATCTATTATTTTGATAAGTCAAGGAACAAGCTTCAAGCCTTTTATATATATTCAGAACATTATTTTACCTTCGAAGATCTTGCATATTGTGCAATTCTATAATTTCTTAAGTAATTCTGAATTTTTAATTCCTTTTATGTACTAAATTAAGTTTCCTTTAGATCAGGTTATCTTATTTTGATTATTTGTGAGGTTTTGATATAAATCTTTATATTTTAGTTATGAAAATCTTATTCCCTTCGTTGTTTGGAGTTTTATGTTTCATTATTTAGTGATTGTTTTGGTATCCAAATTTGTTCCCCTTTTCAATCCAAGCAACAACACAAATTAGACATAGAGCTTAGAGACAGATAGATCATAGTGTGTGTCATTTTGTAGCTGGGGATGAGATTTAACTGGCCCTTTGTCACTCAAATTTGTGGAGAGATGGATATCACCATCAAGAGGATTTGACTTGTCCTCACTACTTTAGGTCGTGCCTCTTTGAATAGGGTGAGAGGACCCTTAGTGTAACCTCTGTTTGATGAAGGAGATGGAGATATCCTTTTTTGGATAAATTTTATGAAGAAAACCTTGGTAAAATATGGTCAATACTACATAATTTAACTCTTAAGAGTTGTCACTTCTAGAAGATGGAGATACTTTCAAGACAAGGCTAAGGTTACTAAAGACATTAAGATATCCTGATTGTTCTACATATTTTAGTTAGAATTTGTTGATATATAGGGGAAAACATGGGTAGTTCAGGATGGATTCATGGTTTTTAAATTATTTTGGTGGGAGATGAAGCAGGATAAATTTGATTATACCGATCTTTGAGAAAACTTCACAACAATGGAACACTCAACAACAAAAAGCTTTAAATAGTTAAGACATTACTTCAAGATAAGGTGTGCATCAATGGAGGCCCATATCAGCACATTTTCACATAATTTTTGAGACTCTAACACAAAGGCTCAAGTTAAAAGACTCAATTAAACACCAAAATCTCTTATCAATCACACCTAAGGTACACCCAAAGACTTACAGACAATATTTATCAACAAATGATAGTGGAGTGATTTTAAATTTGTTTATCTCATCACAGGATGAAGGCTCTTCTTGAAATGAAATTACAAATTCCACTAAATTTTCATAGGGATGAGATCTTGTGTGATTTCACAAAGATTTCAATGTAATATTGCAATAGGAATGAAAGAAACTATTTACAGACATTTGAAACAAAGCAAACATAAATTGCTAAAGATTGAACACAAATTAATTTCAAAATTGCTTAGATTCATCAGCAGGGGAAAGCTTCCAGAGAAATCTTAGTGCTCATCAATGGCTATACATCTGCAACTAACTTGACATGATAGAAAATATAACACAAAAAAATTAACTAGGTATCTCGGATTAGTCTCTCAAGAAGATGGATTTCTCAAATTTTCTCTTAAGAATTTAACCCCTAACCATTTGCAAGAGTATTCTCATTGCATTTATACATTTCACTCACTCAAATTTTCCCCCAAAAGAGAAGAATATTCGAGGGACCTTTACTTGTTATCAATTTGTTTAAAAAGAGACGCTTTTAACAAATTCAGATCCGAAAGCTGCAGTGGACCAATTGTGAACTGATCACATTTCTTGGGCCCTCGACTAATGACTAGGATGTCATGCCACAACTTTTTAGGAGTCCTTCTAATCATTCTAATTTTTCATGTGAGAAATACCCTTTTTAATCATTTTTTGGAGGCTCTGCACAACTGGATCCGACAGGTAATCCTTTTTTTCTCTCGAGGCAACACCTTTTTCATCTTTTGTTCTTGCAACTTTCATCATTTCATCCTTTTCCCTTTCTTTCCTCTGTAACTTTTTCCCACATCCATCTCCTCTAGTAATTCCCATTTTTGCAAGTGCCTGAGCAATTCCAACTTCAAAATATTGACCTTAACAATCCTTGGACTCACAAATTAAGTTCTAAATCCATTCAATGGCACTTTACAGATAGAGACGACAAGGAATTTCATCAAATAATGATGAAAAATAGTGTGTATTCGTGTCTCCATGAGTCTTGGAGAAAAATCACAGAAAAACAGATGTAATAAAAACAAAACCATTGATTATGCCCCTTTTCTACTTTATATCATAGTCATCCATGTGTTTCCTTAGCACAACTGCAAAGGAGAAGTACAGGGGCAAGTTTCCAAACAAGTCGTGGGCCTTCCACGTGCCCAGGGCCCAAGAAAATGTCTTTTGGCCTTTGAAAAGTCTCAGTGTAAAAATGAGCCAGTGGAAGCCTCCACGTGTCTCAATGGCACATTTTGAGATGGTCCCTAAAAGTAGAGACCCCAAACAAGTGTGGGCTCAACATGTGTCTCATCCGAAAGATTTTGTTAAAAAAATTGAAGGTTCAAGTGGAAGGGGCCATGTGTTTAGGGTCTGAGACATTTTTCTTTGTCCGTTGAAAATTCCAAGCAAAGGGAAAGTGAAAAAGCCTCCAAGTGTCCTCCTAGTGCTTCTTTAAAATAAAACTTAGGGGTTGGTCCCCAAACAGTGTGGTCCCTCCACATGTCCCAGGCCTTTCAAAATTACTTTGAAAAGTTTAAGTATAAAGCGGAGCCATGGAAGCCTCCACATGTCTCCCTATCACAATTGTTAAGGTGGGACCCTAAGGCAGATCTCAAATGAGCATCATTGCTCCACGTGTCCATGGTCTACCAAAACTATACCAGCTAACTGCATGAAAATTTGTCTAAGTCTTGGCAAGGCAATGGAAATCTCCACGTGTCTCCCTGGCACAACTCCAAGGCCAAACCAAAAGGTGAATTTTCAAATGAGCGTTGGCCCTCCACGTGGACAAGCTTTGAGTTTGAAGCAAGCCTTAGAGTTTTCAAAGTTCCCCACCAAGCCGCATCCAACCAAAAAGGGCCACATTTCCACTAATGCTGAGATGTAAATTTGATGGGGAAAAATACACCCATCAAACCATAAAATGTAGGAAAATCACCATTTGAGCCTAGAAATGAATCTTTCTTCATGGACAGAGAGTTTGGAAATGATATAAGGCCAAATTTGATCCTCCAAGCCACATCCAATCACATTTCCACATATATTTGGGACAAAATGATGTGGACAAAAAAATGTGGCTATGGAAATGGAAGGAAAGGAAAAACTCGAGTTTTACGCCCAAGTTACAGACTCTTTCATATGGACAGAGGAACGAAAAACAAAATCTAGACTTTTAAGTGATCCTCGACCAAGGAAGGGACTAATCATGGAAACCAAATGGAGGAAAAAAAATTTCATGCATCAATACGAGGAGATAAAAAACACAAACAGAGCCCACAAAATGAGGAATTTCAATGACAAATGGGGTGATACTAATTTGAGCACCAACATCAGCTCCGACTGGGATGGGCACTCCTTGTGAGTGCCACAAGAACAAATAGCAGACCAAGTGCCAAAAACAAACCATTGGGAAATGGAGTCAAAGAATAAGCTTGTAGAGTAGAGAAACCATAACCATCCTCCAAAAAAAAAATGAACCGAGAAACCAACAAAACGGTCACCAAGGACCAGACAAAACAAAATAGGAAAACACAAAAACAAAATGAAACCCGAAGACTATACAATATACAATGGTAAACATCCTATTCAAAGAAAACAATCAAGGAAAATCTTCAAGTTCCTGCCATTCTAGATATGACCATGCTAAGAAGTTTATATGTCTTTAATTGGTCATATGATTGTCTCTCTTTTTTCCATCTAAGTCACTATCTCGACCACATTTCTCAGGCTTATCCTTTGTGCTCAGGTCAAGTTTTTTAACATCTTTCAAGATGCATCAAACATTAAAGTCTCAGAAAATCATCCTGCTCATGATACCTACATTGATCAATTTCATATTCCTTGAAATCAACATAGCTCACAGAGTTATCAATATCAATATTTGCATGCAATACTTCATAAGAAGCATTATTGGGGTCCTCAATAAGATATAACATTTTCTTTTCACCAAGTAACTTCACAAGGCTTCCCTCAATTGGTATGGTGGCATAAGACATGTCCATCTGAACATTTCCACCAACACTTGTAGCCCACTTTCTTGATAACAACATGCCCCATTTGGCAGGGCAATCAACAACAACAACATCAAGTTTCAAGTTCTTACTCGGATAAGTTGCAAGTTGTACCACCAAACCTTTTACACATCCTACAATTGGCACCTCTCTAGAATCCATTATAGTACACTTTCCATAAGTTGTTATCACTTTAATGTTCAATTCATTCATGACCTCTAGAGGCATAACATTGCATGATGCTCTAGAATCAAACATACAATTGTGCAACAATTTGTCCTTAATAATCAATGTTGTAAAAAATGGATCAACATTTAATTAAGACTCAATCAAAGATGTTCCCAAGTAAACTTCAGGTGGTTCACCTATTTCTTCCAGTACTTGGGGTTTTTTTAAACTCTCAATGGTAGGAGGAATCTCAACATTTCTACCTTGGGTGACCTTTTCTTCTCTAAACCCCAGATATTCAAATGCTCTATTCCTATGCTCAGGGATTCTAAGAAATTCAACAATAGGAATAAATCTTGATCTGACTCAAGATTTGGGCTATGTCATAAGGAACATATTTGGGTAATGCAATGTTAGGAGGAAGGTTTACAAATTCATCTGATGGCATATGATTTTTTACAGTCTGAGCATGGGGAGGGACACAAGTTATACTTGAGACAACAAGGCCTTTTCCAGATGCATCTTTCTTTGGAGTTTCTTTTGGGATACTGGTAAGCACTGGAATTTTGGTTTGGCCTGAGGCCCTGCCCCTTTGGCAACCTTACTCCTAGTATTATATTATTTTTCATGGATAACCACAACATTCATTAACAACTTCCTATCCTCCTCAAAAGGGATCCCTCCATCATACTTCTCAATCATTAGAGATCTTAGGTACTCAAAATCATTATTAGGAAGTTCAAAATCTTGCACCATATCAATTTCAGAAGTATGAGTGGGAGGAAGAGGTAATACCCCATGAATGCAATCCCAAAAATCTTTAATAGTTCTGGCACTCATCATCTCAGTTGAGGTTTCTCCCTACTATGAACTCATAGAGGAATCCATCATGCATGCATCATCATCAAGTGTTATCATCATCATCAGCTTCTTCAACTTGCTTATCTACTTCACATGGAGAATGTGGCAAGAAACAATTATCACACCACCAATCAATTTCCCATTTGAGCTTCACTAACAACAACAACTCTCGGCATTTAGAGGATCAAACACTACTCTATTTTCCTTAGCTTGGGGTTGTCTAGCTCCCATGTGTTGTTTACCATTTTCAATCACACCTCTCGATCATTTCTAGGATGATTTGCAAGTCTATCTTGTCCTGTTTCCTATGTTGACCATGATAACCTTGTCCAATACCATTCTCTCTACCCTGCTAGCTTGTAAGATATTTCTTTGAACTAGCCTCGACCAATGTCTTTATAACTTCCTCAAGATCCATAGCCTTACTTGATTGAGGCTTCTCAAGGTTGATCAGTTTAACACCCTCCCTCTTAGGAGGTTTTCTAACTACTTTAATGTTATTCTCAATTTGCAGAGCCATGGTAAAGGCCTGCCTCAAAGTCCTAGGGTTCTTATCCCTCAAATAGTAAGTATCTTTCTTATCAAATGCATCTGAATACTTTATCAGACATGATTCATCACATGGCCTCAAATTAATAGACAATCTTCTCAATGTTTTGTTAAATCTTGTATTGAAATCATGCACTGATTCATTAGGATTCTTTTTTATATTTTCAAACTCTGATAAAAGAAACCTAGGGTATGTTTTATCACCATACTACATTCTAAAAGCATTCTTCATCTCTGTCCAGGAGTCAATGGAATTATCTGGCAAATATTTATACCAGTCCCTTGCATCTTCTTCTACAGTATGGATAAAGAACTTAATGTATACATCCTCAAATTCTATTTCGAAGTCCTCCATCATATTGACAAAGAGTTTCAAGTGTTGATCACTAGTGATTGCATTATTTCCTAAAACTTAGGCAATTTGTTTCTTACATCTTGTGGCACAACATTTGGATAGCTAGGCATACCTCTAAAACTAATGGGACCAAAAGTATTAACAAAAATGGAGGTCTGGGTGGAGGTGAGCCATATTATTTTGAGGAGGTGATCTTACAGGAGAAACAAAATGATGAGGAGTGAGGGTCCGTGTTGTACAGGGATACAATTTTTAGAATGAATGCCCTCTAAAGGCTCTGTTTGTTGGAAAACTCTATTAGATTTGGGAAATACTGGGGCAGTTTGAGAAGAAAATGTTTCAAATCCAAAAGAAGGACCCTCTCCAAATGGAGAATTCAATTCAATAAAGAGACTACCTAATTCAAAAGCACTTGAGGAAGTATTAAAATATTCAATCACAGGATGATCAGTTTCACCAATGGAGATCTCTTTTCTTGATGCTTGGTCTCCAACAACCTTCTAAATTCTTTTTCCTTCTCGAATCAGACTTTCCCAGCTCTTCAAACAACCTTCTAATAGGGTCCCTGGTGAAGAAATATCTTCTTCCTTCCAATTTTGCAGATATTAATGACAAATCTTACTTGATATATGTTAAGACACTCGGTATTTATAAAGAATTTAAACAACAAAAGTCACCACTAGGCATTTTCACCTTAGTTTGTGCAAATGCACTATGAAAGACCTATCAAATGTTTTTCAATACCAGATTCATGCAAAGCTTATAAGATCTGCTCTTATTCTACCCAAATTTATCAATGATGATACAAATCTTAGTGCAATAATTGTATAAGCTAGAAATATTACACTTAGAAGTCACAAATTTGAAAAATTCTTACAGATTTGAATAGATAATGATGTTTCAGCAATGTATTAGTACACATCATGTGTAAGAAGTATTACCAAGGTCTGTATGTATTCACCTTTGTTCAAATACTTCAAAGAGTCCCTAGAAGTAGAGCCACTAGTGTTGTTGATGGGCCAAATGGATATGAACTGGAAACAAATCAACAACTCCTTCCTGGCAATGCTAAATAATCCTTGACAATAGCACCATTAGTGTTGTTGATGGGAAAAATGGATATGAACTGAAAAAATCAACAAATTTTCCTCGGCAACGCAAATCGTGGTCCCAGCAATGGCACAACAAGTGTTGTTAATGGGCCATGTTGGTACCCAAATTGAATCTCCCTCAAAAGTTGAGTAGCATCACAAATTTAGTAGGAAGCTTAGATATAAGAATAGCATGTAGTGTGTCATTTTGTAGCCAAGGATGAAATGTAGCTTACTCTTTTTCACTCAGATGTGGAGAAATGGGTAGCACACGCAAGAGGATTTGACCTATCCTCACTACTTTATGGTTGTGCCTTTCAACCAGGTGAGAGGACCCTTTTGTAGCCTGTTGTTTATGTAGGAGATGTAGCTATCCTTCCTTATGAAATTATTAAGAAGACCTTGAAGAAAATATGATCAATGTAACAAAACCTAACTCTCACGAGTTGTCACTCTAGATATTTTCTAAGCAAGGTTCTAAGCCACTAAAGATAATAAAACCTGATTGTTTCTACATGATTTGATGGTAAAATTTATGCATTTGTATACATACATGAAAAACAAGGGTAGTATGGGTATGATTAATTGTTTTTAAGTGAATTTTGGTTGGAGGTGAAGTAGGATAAAGTTGATTATACTAGATCTTTGGAGGGACTTTACAATAATGAGCAACTTCACAATAGAAAGCTTTAGGAAAGTCCAGATGTTCCCTCAACCAGAAGGTGTGCTTCAATGGAGGCCCAAATCAACACATTTTCACATAATATTTAAGACTCCAATACGAAGGATCGAATTAGAAGACTCAATTAAACACTATGGTTTTTGATTAACCATGCCTAAGGTACACCCAAAGACTTACAGACAATCTTTATCAACAAATGACAGTGAATTGATTTTAAGTCTATTTATCTCATCCAAGATGAAGGATCTTCTTGAAATGAAATTACAAATGCCATTAAACTGTCACAGGATGAGATCCTATGTGATTTCACAAAAAAATTAGTGTAAGATTGCAATAGGAATGAATAGAACTATTTGCAGACATTTTGAAACAAAGAAGACATTAATTGCTTAGAGTCAACACAAAATAACTCAAATTTGATTAAACTTATTAGCAAGGGAAATTTTTAGAATAGTCTTAGATATTTTCAATGGCGGTACACTCGTAACCACCTTGACACGATCGATTTTAACACAAAAGAGATACAGTTTCTCAAACATTCCCTCAGAAAAATGGGCTCTATCAAGCTTTTTTCTTAGAAAATCAATTTTGAATTTCTAACACTCCAACATTCCATCCTCCAACCCTTTGCATGAAAAAATCATGCAATTTATAATAATTCATTTACAACAGAGTTTTTTCCCCCAAAATCCAAGCATTGAATGCACCCGTGTTCTCCATGATCCCGATCACGATTCTCGAATCATATCTGTAAAAATTCGGTAGGTGCTCAAGGGGTGGATCTCCTCGAATATCTCCCACATTCAACTCCTTCCGTGGATCACTTTTCCCTCTACTCGCAAAAACCACTTTTGCCCTAATGCTGTCAAATCTATCTCTTCGCGTGCCTAGGAAGGAAAAATGGAAGATTGGATCGAGCCCAGAGGTTAGATCTCATCTTGATGAAAAAAGACATCCCCAGATCTTCCTCACCAAACCTAAATATCAAATTAACTCCCCTTCCCTTTTTGACATGCAAGAAATATTGAGAAATAATGAAGATTCGCACTTATAGAGCTCTGGAGTTAAAATGGCGGAAGAATTAGATACGAGTATGCATAACTTCCGTTGATTTCAACTTTGAATTTGGATCATCCATGTGAGATCCAATTTAGAACAAGCCTGTAGGTTTCTTTTTTCCTTTTACAACTTTTTGGAAAAAGTAAAATTTTCAAATCTTTTCTCGTGCCTCCGCCCTTGAGAAATGAGACTAACAACTTTCCTAAGGTGGGTCCCAAAGGAACCGTAGCCAAATTATGCTATTTCACCTCTTTTTTGGAAAAGGAAAAATTTTCCAAGTTTTCCCCCTAGCTCCGCCTCAAAAATGGGCTTGACACATGTCCCAATGTGGGTCCCATCAAACCACATTCCCTTTTCATTTTTAACTCCTTCTCCACAAAAGGAAATTTTTCCAATTTTCCTCCGAAGGTCTGCACCTCCATCATTGACTGGAGCAAGTTTTGACTTTTCTCCATCGGGCCGATGGGCCATTTTGATGTTTTAATCTTTTACTGACAAGGGGAAAAAAATCAAATTTTCCTCCATGTCCCGCCTCTTGATTTTTATCAACTCCAACCTTGACCTCTTTCTTGTCGAGCTTGCGGGCCATTTTGAGAATTTAATCCCTTTGATGACAAGAGGCAAAAAATCAAATTTTCCTCTAATGGTCCACTTCTTGACTTTTTTCAACGCCAACCTTGACCTCTTTCTTGTCGGGCTTGCAAGCCATTTTGATATTTTAATCCCTTTGATGACAAGAGGAAAAATATCAAATTTACCTCCAATGGTCTCTTCGCCCTTTGACTAGGGAAAAATGTTGATTGTTTCCTGTCGGGTCTTTGGGCCATTTTGATGTTTTAATCCTTTTGGTAATAAGAGGCAAAAGATCCAAGTTACCTCTAATGGCCCGCATCTCGACCCATTTGAATTTTCAAAATGTCACGTGTCATAATGGCGCATCTTGAGATGATCCCCAAAACTTGAGACCTTAAATGAGCGCGGGCTTGCCACGTGTCGTTATGGCACAACTTCAAAAACCTTAAGGTTTCAAAATGATTTGGCGGGGGCACACTTCCATTTTATAATTTTACTCCATTTTTCAAAAAGGGCAAAACATCCAACTTACCTCTCTTGGCAGCATGCATTTCGCCATTAGCTTTGCCACGTGTCCTCCTACGGGTTCAAAGTAAGACTTTTTCCCTACCACTTAAAATTTGCTTTAATCAGAGCCTGGCGGGGCTACGGGGAAAGTTCAAACCTTTTGCAAAAGTATCCAAAAGGAACAAGTTCAAAAACAAACTCACCACACCCCATCCAATTAGAAGAAGCCACGTAAGCACCAAAAGAACCAATTAGAAATGAGCAGAGCCACGGGACCAAATTTGCCTTTTTGCCAAAAAATAAAAAGTGATAAGTTAATGTATTTTCCCACCATCCCCTGACCAACCAAAATAATTCACGTGACCACCGAATGATGAGGAATAATTTAGCAGAAAAGGACACCACAAATCATCAAAAACACAAAAATTCATCATGCATGCCTAGAACCTGATTTTTCGCTAAGAACGATTAATTTTTTTTGAAACAAAAATAGGTGAATCATGGTTCTAAGATCTTTTCAACCCACGGGGTTCATTAGCAAGGCAATATCCTAGCACGTGGGTTCATATTGAGGTAATTAAAATTAATAAAATTAAAGTCAATATACCGGTAGACAGGAGGGGATGAAAGGGTTTAATTTATTAATGTTTTGAATCAGGTATTGGGGGTAGGTTGGAGAGGTGAGCCAAAGGAAAGGGAGGTTTGATTTTAATATAAAACTAAAACATTTGAACCCTAGTTTTAAAAAGTAAATACCTTAAAATTGAAAAAGTAGTGTGGTCATAAATTAAATTATACTCTCTTTTTTAATAAAGAAATCTAGATTCTTAACCAAGAAATAATAAGATGGTAGAAAACTAGGATTGAGTATGCTTTTCAACACAAGTGATATTATTTCACCATCTTAATTATTTGAACAACTATTGATAAATGATTAAAGCTTAACATATATAAGGTGATCTAGGTCTTCAATGGCTTCAAACTATCTTTCGAGAGGAAATACATATTAAAAACATTGAGTGAAAAATATAATATATTTTTGTCTAATATATTAGGTAGAAATAAAAAGGTAAATAAAATTGTAATCGAAAAAATGGGTAAGTAAGGTACATGGAAAAAATAGGGGTATTTTCATTCTAATAATATAACAGTAGGGGGTATTAACAATTGAGTAATTAGAGGTAGAAACTAGAATTAAGGGTATTATTTAATACCCTTCAAACGCACGTGCTACACCGAAAATTTACTACTAGTGAACCCCGTGTTTCAAACATGGATTTTGATTTTAAAAGGCATACAAATATAATTAACCATTCTCGAGCCTCCATGGTCGAGAAAAATAGGAAAATGGCAGATGATTTTGAAGAAATTAGGAAAAACAGGAAAATTGGGGTCAAGACTTCTTCAAAAGGTACATGATAATGGATTATGAAAATAATTCGAGGCATTCAAATGGAAGTATTTCTGATAAAACTCGTATGAAAACAAATGTTTCAGAACACCCACATCGAAAGACAAAATGTTTTATAACCATGACAGGAAAATAATGGAAAATGGGGTAAGACAAATCGTAGCACCAACAAGCCAAATGGATATGAACTAGCAACAAATTAACAAATCTTCCTTGGCAATGTGAATCAAGTCCCCGTAAATGCAAAGCAATCCTAGACAAAAACGCCACTAGTGTTGGTATCCAAATTTGTTCTCCTTTTCAAGAAGAGAACAACATAGATTGGACATGGAGCTTAGAGACAAATAGATCATAGTGTGTGTCATTTTGTATCCAGGATGAGATCTAACTAGCCCTTTATCACTCAAATTTGTGGAGAGATGGATGACACCTTCAAGAGGATTTGACATGTCCTCACTACTTTAGGTCGTGCCTCTTTGACCAGGGTGAAAAGACCCTTAGTGTAAGCTCTATTTGATGAAGGAGATGGAGATATCCTTCTTTTGGACAAATTTTATGAAGAAAACCTTGGGAAAATATGGTCAATACTCCATAATTTAACTCTTAAGAGTTGTCACTTCTAAAATATGGAGATACTTTCAACACAAGGCTAAGGTTACTCAAGACATTAAGATATCTTGATTGTTTTGCATAATTTAGTAAGTAGATTTTGTTCCTTTGTTGATATACGTGGTCAACAAGGGTAGTTCAGATGGATTCATGGTTTTGAATGATTTTAGTGGGAGATGAAGCAAGATAAAATTGATTATACCTAATCTCCGAGAAACTTCACAACAATGGACCACTTAACAACAAAAGCTTCGTAACGCTTAAGACGTTCCTTTAACCGTAAGGTGTGCTTCAATGGAGGCCCAAATTAGCACATTTTCACATAATATTTGAGACTCTAACATGAAGGCTCAAGTTAAGAGACTCAATGAAACATCAAAATCTCTAATCAATCATGCCTAAGGTACACTTAAGACTTACAGATAATCTTTATCAACAAATGCCAGTGGAGTGGTTTTAAATTTGTTTATCTCATCATAGGATGAAGGCTCTTCTTGAGATGAAATTGCAAATGCAAATAAATTGTCAAAGGGATGAGATCCTGTGTGATTTTAAAAATATTTCAATGTAAGATTGTAATAGGAACAAAAGAAACTATTTACAGACATTTGGAAACAAAGAAGACACAAATTACTAGAGATTGAACAAAAATTAATTTCAAAATTTCTTAGATTCATCAGTAGGGGAAAGCTTCCAGAGAAATCTTAGTGCTCATCAATGGCTATACATATGCAACCAACTTGACATGATAGAAAATCTAACATAGAAATAATTAACCAGGTATCTCAGATTAGTCTCTCAGGAAGACGACTTTCTCAAATTTTCTCTTAAGAATTTAACCCCTAACCATTTGCAAGAGTATTCTCATTGCATTTATACATTTCACTCGCTCAAATTTCCCCCAAAAGAGAATAATATTTAATGGACCTTTTCTTGTTATCAATTTGTTTCAGAAAGTGACGTTTAAAAATTCAGATCCGAGAGTCATTAGGTGGACCAATTGTGAACTAATCACGCTTTTGGGCCCTCGACTAATGACTAGGATGCCATAGCGCAAATTTTATGGAGTCCTTCTAATCATTCTGATTTTTCATGCGATAAATCTCCTTTGTAATCATTTTCAAGGCTATCCATAGCTAGATCCGATAGGTAATCCTTTTTGCTCTCGTGGCAACACCTTTTCATCTTTTTGCCTCCAACTTTCATTATTTCATCCTTTTCCCTTTCTTTCCCATGTAACTCTATCCCGCATCCATCTCCTCTAGTAATTCCCATTTTTGCAAGTGCCTGAGCAATTCTAACTTCAAAATATCGACCTTAACAATCCTTAGACTCACAAATTAAGTTCCGAATCCATCAAATGGCACTTTACATATAGAGATGACAAGGAATTTCATCAAAGAATGATGAAAAATAGTGCTTATTCACATCTCTAGGAGTCTTGGAGAAAAAATGGCGGAAAAACAGACACAATACACAATAACCATTGATTTTTCCCCTTTTCTACTTTATATCATATCCATCCACGTGTTTCCTTAATAAGCAACTACAAAGGAGAAGTACAGGGGAAAGTTTCCAAACAAGCACGGCCTTCCATGTGCCTAGGGCCCAAGAAAAACGTCTTTTTGATCTTTTCTCTTGTAAAGGATCCAAAGCCTCCACGTGTCTCAATGGCACATTTTGAGATGGTCCCCAAAAGCAGAGACCCCAAACAAGTGTGGGCTCAACACATGTCTCAGTCTGGCAGAGTTTGTTAAAAAATTGAAGGTTCAGCGGAAGGCGCCATGTGTCTAGGGTCCGAGACATTTTTCTTTAGCCGTTGAAAAGTCCAAGCAAAGGGCAGAGTGAGCGGAAGCCTCCAAGTGTCCTCCTAGTGCTTCTTCAAAATAAAACTTAGGGGCCGGTCCCCAAACAGGTGCAGTCCCTCCACGTGTCCTAGGCCTTTTAAAATTGCTTTGAAAATTTTAAGTACAAAGCGGAGCCGGTAGAAGCCTCCATATGTCTCTCTATCACAATTTTTAGGTGGGACCACAGGCGGATCATCAAATGAGCGTCAGTCCTCCATGTGTCCATGGTCTACCAAAATTGTACCGGCTGCATGAAAAATTTGTCTAAGTCTGGGCAAGGTAGCAGAAATCTCCACGTGTCTCCCCGATGCAACTCCAAGGCCAAACCAAAAGGTAAATTTTCAAATGAGCACCGACCCTCCATGTGGACAAGCTTTGAGTCTAAAGTGAGCCTTAGAGTTTTCAAAGTGCCCCACTGAGCCACATCTAACAAAAAATGGCCACATTTCCATTGATGTTGAGATGTAAATTTGACGGGGAAAATACACCCGTCAAACCGTAAAATGCAGGAGATTCACCATTTGAGCCCGGAAATGAATCTTTCTTCACGAGACAGAGAGTTTGGAAATGATATAAGGCCCAAATGTGATCCTCCAAGCTGCATCTAGCCACATTTCCATAGATATTTGGAACAAAATGATAGGGACACTAAAACATGGTTGTGGAAAATGGAAGGAAAGGAAAAACCTAAGTTTTATGCCCAAGTTATAGACTCTTTCATATGAACAGAGGAAAGAAAAAAATTCTATACTTTTAAGTGATCCTCGACCAAGGAAGGGATTGATCATGGAAACCAAATGGAGGATAGAGTTTTTATACATCAATACAGGAGATAGAAAACATGATAGAGCCCACAAACTGAGGAATTTTAATGATAAACGAGGCAAGACTAATTTGAGCACCAACAGATTGAATTTTTTTTGGAAGATGTGCATGTCATGTATTTTTCCACAATATTAATTATGCAAATGAAGTAGATATTTTTGTTTCATTGATTCTTGGTACATCACCATTTTATATGTTTTATGATAATACCTCTATCCCTATTCTCAAAGAAAATTAGATTAGTTTTATTTCAAGTTTTATAGCCTTGCATCTTGATCCTAAATCAAGTGCACCAAGTTTGAAAGGAAGGCGACACTTCTCCAAAGGTTCATCCCAAGGCAAAAAGGTCCCACACCTTGGGGATGTTCCCATGTTGCACAGGATCATCTAAATCTTCCTACGTGTGCATGATCCACATGACAATAGTATTAGGCATGCACGATGGGACAAACTAAGAGTGGGTACTCTTCTTAGTAGTTACATGAATCAAAATACCTAGCGAGTCCACATATTTGGACTTCGAGTTTCAATGTTTTAAATTATGTGAAGAATTCAAACAAGTGCTTCTTCAAGTAAAGGAAATTATCGGCATGTAGAATTGTCTTTGTCCCCTCCAAGAAGAAGGAGGAGCGACACTTCAACATCACCTTGTAGAGGTCATTAAATACCTTTTTTGGAGGGTTTCCTCCCCAAGAGGCAATCAACTACTTGTCACTATGATGGTAAGAAATTAATTTTTCCTTTATTTCAATGCTTGAAGCCCTCTTTTGTTTCCCCAACATGATGCCACACCCACAGTTGCTCTCAAAAGTTTACCTTTCTACACAGGGTAAACTTGCATTATGCCCATATAACGTATTCGGACATGGCTAGTATATGAATGGTACATAATATTATAGAGGATAATGTCATAGCGGTCATACTTTTGGCTACTTCCTTTAAAGGATAATCACTTCAATCATTACGTGGGTCAACAACTTGTTCCATATGCACTTGGGATGAGTTAGGGGAAACATTTTGCTAGAATTTCAAGGATATGAGTGATAATTTATCACTCAGGGGAGAAATTAACCACTATAAAGAGAACCCTTCAAGATTATTTGAGATATTTCAATTTTTGATTCCAAAAGACTGGGAATATGATTCCTATGATGATAAAACCCTCTCTAAACAATGCATTCCCGTACTATTAAAAATCCTTAAACAACAATGTAGTGGTTATGATCTAATCAATGAGAGGGAGGAAGTTACTTGATGCTTATGACATTACTAGAAAAGTGAAGAAATATTTGATTCAAGTTGGAAAGATCACCTCAAGGCCTCCAATTCCTTTGTATCTTGATATTCACAATAATTAAACAATTATTTCTCCTCTTCCAGGTGACCTCTAGAAAACCGGATCGTCAATCTACACCCATTCCTTCAAATGATCTCATTGAAGTTAAATGGATTATGTAAACCTTTGGAAATGAACTAGTATCTCTTTAGCAGTAATAATATCGGTGTGCCCGTCCATATCACCCTAAAATCAGCAATACTAGTCTAGTCGTCCAACCCTTTCAAGGCAATAACTTTCTCAAAACCAAGTTATAAATGTTAAGCCTCTAAATATTAGGAACCCACTTGCTACCAAATCTTTTTAGAGCCCTTATACCTATTAAAAACTTAGTTTAGGACTATGATGTATGTTATCCTTGCTCTCGCACTCACAAGAAAAATATTTTCCCAATGGAGTTCTTAGACAAGATCTTATGGTATAAAGTATATATGTTCCTACCAAGCCATCAAAATACGCATCTACGCAAGAAGCAACAGATCAATCACAGTTTCAAGAGAATACCCTTTTGAATTAGTAAGAGGAATATTTTTTGGACTCAATACGGACTATACATCTATAATTACTAATACTCACTTGAAAAATAGGGTGATAGAAAATCAAAGACTAAAGGTTGATCAAGTAACCGATTCTCACCTCGACCGCAAGTGGTTGCCAACAAATATGCAGGGAAAATTATTCTAGAAACTTTGGCTAATCGACACATAGGAACATAATTTCTTCTGGTATTACAGTACCAACAAACATTTTCCATGAGATGATTCTAGAACCTAAAAGAATGTTGGAAAAGTAGAATGAATTCCCTTTTGTATTGTAGAAACAGTATGAATACAACCAACTTTATTATCACTATGTGGGAAGATTTTCAATTATTTCTCACAAATCTATTACAAGATGATCTTATAAGCTTTGGTAAGTCCGGTAATGCAGGTGAGTCATGGAGCAACAACTACTACTAGCTTGTGTAAACTAGAATGAAAACCTACTCCTAAGACTAATAAACCTCTACCATTCTATATCCATCCCATCATTGGTAAACATTTGGTACATAACTACATGATTGATTCTTGTGCCAACAACTCAATCATGCCCAAACAAATTATAGATGTGTTGGGTATATAGTATATGCCATTCTCCTGAGAGTTATTCAAATTGGATGGTACAATAGTTCAAACCATCGATTATCAAGGGTCTTCAACTTACTATTCATGCATGTCCTATATTTTCATTTACATAAGATATATCAGCCATTTACCTTGTGCCTTTCTTCTCTATATCCTTATCACCAAATTTCACCGCTAAAATGGGTCATTATTTATCCATTGATTGGTCACATATGATTCTCAAGACTCGATATGGAACTAAGGTAACTATAAGGGCAGAGCTAATTTGTCATAATCATGTTGAGCCTTATAATGCTAGTCCCATAAATGGAAACTATACTTTTTGTGATCAAGAAGAAGAAGTTACAAATCATGAATCAAATATGCTTGTGGAAGAAGTCCCTAATATTGTGCTAGATTAAGTAAGTATGGAGCATCAATTTGATACCTATGATGAGGAATTAGTATAAGAATAATTTGGTTTTCTATTTTTAGAAGAAACAAAGATGGGAAAGTATTATATTCATGAAGAAAATGTAGTTATAACGCAACTTCTCAAAACCTAGAATGACTCAAGGGCTTTGACAACTATTTTTTGATAGATTGAGGAGTAAATATGGCATGTTCTTGTGTCATGTTGATTTCTCCACAAGGTGATAAATATTTCTCATATTTTTAATTGCAGTTTCGTGTACTAATAATATGGCCGAATATGAAGCACTTGTGCAAGGAATCCAATTAGCTCAAAAGATGGGAATCAAATGTTGAAATTTTTTTGAGATAATGAACTGATTTTACATCGTAAGAGCCCAAATTGTGTCAAAGGATAATATTTTTAGGTCATACAAGAATCAGGTTTGGGACTTGATTGAAGGTTTTAAGGATTTTGAGATCCACGTGGTTCTTAGGAATCAAAATCAAGATTCTCGACAATATTTCTATAGTTGGTTCACAATATGATGTTCCAATTGATATCATGAAGGATGAATGGCCAAGAATTTTAAGATGGTTGTTTGGCCTCGTACTTTCAAATAATGTAGGTAATTTCTAGGTATTTAATATAGACAAAAAAATTGTTCTTTTTCTACATGAGGAAGTGAAGTTTGCATAGAAGAAAAATACGAACTACAAGAGACATACGATGATCAAATCATACAAATTGAAAACTAATAAGTTACAAAAATGTTTCATCAATATTCAATTTGAATGACCGATGAAGAGACAAAGTGCCAATATGGTAGTCAAGGAAGATGATTTTGAATAGGTTTAGGTTGCAGAAGAAAAGTTTATGAAAATTGGGAAAGTGTGCACAAAAGAAGAAAAACAATATTTTGTTGAAATTTTTCAAGAATATAATGACATATTTGTATGGAGTTATGAAGACATTCGTGGTTTTGATACAAGTTTAGTGCAACACACTATTAAGCTTGACCCAAATTCCAAACCAGTTCGGAAAAAATAGTACTGGTAAATCCTTAAATTGAGCCTCTAATGAAAAATGAGTTTTCAAAACTTATTAAATCTATCACCATCTTTCCAATCAAACATTCCTCTTGGGTGGTTAATTTAGTTCCCCGTTAGGAAGAAGAAAGGAGAGATTTGTCTAAGTGTGGATTTCAAGGATTTGAATCGATCTTTAAATTAAAATATCATTATCCTCTTCCATCCATGGAACAAATTCTTCGATATAGTGGCAGCATCCAAAAGATTTTCCCTACTTGATGGTTATTTATGTTATAATGATATTATCGTCAAGGAGTCTCGATCATTTTAAATGGCCTTGACTACCAATCGAGAATGTATGCTTATAATAAAATGTAATTTGGATTATCTAATGCCGTGGATACTTTCTAACAAGCTATGAACATAAATTTTAAGGGATTAATAAATGACATGATTTTGGTCTATCTTGATGATATAACTGTGTACTCCAAACATGCGAGAAGATCATATTGTTCACTTGGAAAAGGTTTTCAAGAGATGCAGGGATTTTGGGGTCTCATTGAACCCTAAGAAGTGTATCTTTGATGTGCACGAAGGCAATTTGTTGGGACATGTTGTTTCAATAGAGGGACTATCTATTGATCCGACAAGGATTCATATAAGTTTCTCTTTATCGCTTCCAAATCATAAGAAACATATTCGAGTTTTCTAGGAACTATCAACTTTGTGCGAAGGTTTATCCCTCAATTTGTAGCCTTGGCCAAGCCATCAATGGCCATATTAAAGAAGAATATTCCTTTTTCTTGCACAATGGAAGGAAAAAAGAGTTTTAAGGAAATTAAAACAACTATTTATTAGGCTCCCACATTAGTGAATCCTAGGTATGACAAGGATTTTTTTCTTTATGCATTTGTAGGACAAGAAAGTATTTCAGGGATCCTTACACAGTAAAATGATGATTTGATGGAGAAACCCATTGCTTTTTTCAGCCATTCCCTTAAATATTATGAGCTCAAATAGTTATCTATTGAGAAGTAGATTTTCTTCATCATTCGAGCATTAAAAA
This sequence comes from Taxus wallichiana var. yunnanensis, assembly GCA_018340775.1. Lineage (NCBI taxonomy): Eukaryota > Viridiplantae > Streptophyta > Pinopsida > Cupressales > Taxaceae > Taxus > Taxus wallichiana. The sequence continues at coordinate 750,697,235 of CM031243.1, forward strand.
ATTTTAGGCACATATTGTCCAACAATAAAATAAATTTGACGGTGTCGCATTAAGGAGTTAAGGATGTTCTGTTGACTAAAGACATGAATGAAAAATGTGCCAGATGGATAACTAAATTCATGGAGCATGACGTGCATATCAAAGTAACCAAGATGGTCAAGGGGGAAGGGTTATGTTAGAAGCTTGTTACGGATTTAGAATCAAAAGGTGAAGGAGACACAATTCTCCTTAATGATCATCAAGAACATGCTACTACAAATTGGTTATTAAAGATGAGGAATTATCTTCTATTAGGAGAGTATCCCATTGAATTGGATAGGAATCAATGGTGAAGTTTTTGGCTTCACCATTCCATATGTCCTATTTGATGGAATTTTTTCGTATGGATTTGAATGTTGTTCTCCTCCAATGTATAGAGCTGAAGAAGATGGATAAAATTCTTGAAGAATTTCACAATGGATTGTCTAGAGGATAAAATACGAAAATCATGAGAGCTAGCTATTATTGGTCATATTTGTTCAAGGATGCCCATCATCAAGTTAAAAAGTGTAAGGAGTGTGATTTTTTCATAGGTAAGTATAAATTAGCTTCCCTTCCTCTACATCTAATTTAGGTTGATCACACCTTTCTTTAGTGGGGTTAGATTTTATTGAAATGATTAATCCTCCATCCAAAGATGGATATAAGTGCATTTTACCACAATGATTATTCTTCTAGATGGACACAAGCTATAAAATTGAAGGAAGGAAATAAGAAATCTTATCTTGATTTCTTGTAAGGCATTATGACAAGGTTTTTTGTTCCGTTCATAGTTATTTTGGAAAATGCCATGGATTTTCTTTTTCTCGGAACTCGAGAATGGGAAGTTAAGAATGGGGTGCACATCAATAATTCATCCACCTATTATCCGTAGGGAAATGGTTTGGCTGATTATAGAAATAAGAACCGCATATGAATAATCAAATATACAATGGAAAGAAAAAAATGAATTTGGCACACAGCTCAAAATTACCTCGTGGGAAGATAAGATCACGCCTAAAATGACCATAAAAATTCCCCTTTCATGTTTGTGTATAGCAGGAAGAAAAAATTCCCATTATTTTTGGAATTTCCTTCTTTGGAGTTAGCACATCAACTGGAGGTTATGGAGAGTGATCCTATGACACCAAGTTTTCCTAGATGATGGAGTTGTCAGAAGAGGCTAGGTAAAAAGCAATGAAGACTTTGGAGCAACATCAAGATTAGACTAAGAAGACTTTTGATAGGAAGGAATCCAATAAAAACTTTTAGGAGGGAGATTTAGTTCTCAAATGGGATGTTGATAGGGCCAAGCCAGGGATGCACAAAAAGTTTGACACTCTGTGGAGCGGACAATATTTCATTACAATTTGCAAGGAGGAAAATTCATTTTTCCTATCAAGACTTAATGGAGAAGCACTTCCCATTCCTGTGAATGGGATACATCTCAAATTTTTCTTTTGAGAAGATCCTACCTTATACAGTTTAGTTTAGTTTTTTTTTCCTCCATGTTCTTTGCACATTGTTTGTTGTTGTGTTTTGTTCATTTTTGGTTGCTTTGTCATCTCTATTTTTCGGTTATGTTTTGTTTTGGGTATTTTTAAGACTTAGGACTCATTTTCCCAATGGATTGTTCAAGGTTATTAGACTATTTCTTAACAGAATGCATCCCTAAGAGATCACAAAAATATTAACTTTATAAGTTTACCCTTCCAGAAGGGCCATTTATTTTTTTTGAAAAATCCTTCACCCTTCCCTGTATTGCTATAATCAATACCATCTCCGTTTCGAGTTCATACTTTTATTATCATTCATATATTTTGGAGTCTCGTAAAATACCATTGTCGCTTTGAGTTCGGACTTTGAGTATTTCGGGGTTTGGACTTTGTAGTTTTCGAAGGTTGGAAGGATTCTATTTTTGGAGATTAACTATTTCAAAAATTGGGGTTTTCAAACTTTGGAAGCTTTATAATTAATACTTTTATCCAAGTGAGACTTTGGAGATTGGCTATTTTGCACTCTTTAGTTTTTGGGTTTCGCACATTGCAATTTTCATATTTCAGAGATTGTTGTTTTTGGAGTTCAAAAAAAAAGGACTATGGAAGTCTTAGTTTTAGAACTTCGTAAGTCTGAGATTTAGAAAATTTGGTGCTTCAAGTTTTTGGATTTCTAGGTAGATTTTGTAGGTTATTCTCCGTGCCCACACTCGTTTTGTAGTCGAATCTTTGAATCCTAAAACATGCATATATTGTGTTCCTCATCAAAAGGAAAATATAAAATTAAGTATACCTATCTAGGGTTTCTCCCCTTCTATAATATCTTCCAATATGGAAAATATTAGACACACTAATTTCGTGCACATGGACATGGCTTAGTTTTGGAAAAGGGGTAAGGCCCCAAATAAAAACCTTGGATACAAGCAATCTATGGTAGTGGGATTCCTCTTTCTGTTGCTTTTCTGTCATCTATATAATGCCCTGAGTTTGTGCTAGGTGTAGCCTTAAATTTTGAAAAGGATACCCATATTGTAAAAGATGATGATGGTAATGTCATGATCAAGCTAGACAATGATTTATTAAGAGATCTTTTAAAACTCAATGATGTAGATGAATATGCCAAAATCTCCCTAAAGTATGTAATTGAGCATTGGGCAGAAGAAAACAAAGTTTGCAAAAATTTCGTTTCCAAGAGCTACTTGGCCAAGATGAAAGGTACCATGTCAATGTTTCCTAAGACAATTCCCCGCTCGACTTTATTCGAGAAATCAATGATATAATTGAACTTTTAAGTAAGATTTTGGGTCCTCCTACATACCTAGAGATTTTCAGGAGTGGATGTTCCTTTATATAGCCACAATTAAGAAGAACAAGGATTTTATTCAATTGAGTTAGCACATAAGAAATTCAATATGTTTCCAATTGGGAGATGTATCGCCTCGAGAAACTTCTTCATGACTTCTTATCTTGTTTATGCGACGGATGCAATGACAAAGTATCTAGGGTTAAATCTAAAAGGAGTTAGAAGAACCACTCAAAGATATGATTAGTACCCATAGCTTACAATGAAATAAGATTCTAAGCACTTTAAGAGAGTGAATTATGTTTGCTTTGTTGTACTTTTGTATTATTTTGTCAAGAATTTGTATAATCAAAGGATCTCGGATGAAGTTTGGAATCCCCATTTTAAAATACCGTAACAAGGGAAAACAGGGAAATTTTTTTTTTTTTTGATAACGTCTCTCGTTATGAATTACAAAATTCAAACACACGCTCAAGTTTTAATAATTGTTCTCTCGCCCAAACAACACAAATTGATCACACAATTTCTTTTTAAAACGAATGTTCCCTGTTCGCATATTTACAATATGGAACACACATTCAATGCCATTCAATCTTATAACAGATTCTATATGCTGCTGTAAATGACTCGAGGAACTGCCGATCTTCCATTTTCATGGCTCGGAGTTTCAACGATCCTTCATTTCATGACTCGGCAACAACCGATCCTTCATGTTCATGACTCGCAACAACCGATCCTTCATGTTCGCTTATGCATGGTATATTATATATACCGCTCTCATAACCGCTTCTGTTATCAAGTGATCCATTTAAGAAGCCTATCTCAATATCTCATATCGATATTCATCCGACATCCCGCATCTTAAATTAAGTGATAAGGACAACGCAACCAAAGAATCATGCGATACTTTGGCCAAAGATTTTCACATGCTTTGCATGATCATATTCCCCGGATGTGATACACATCAACTAATACGCCCTTCACTTCACTTCACCGTTATCTAGAATGGTCTTTCCCGGTTCCTACCAAATTCTTTCGTTTAAGGTCAGTTTTAAACTTCCAATTTTCCAACTAGTAATATGAACGAATATAAGAAGGCACTCCTAGTAACTAAAGATACGCAGACATACGGTGTCGTTACCCCACGACTCCGTGTGTCTAGTTATCCTTAGTATTCCGGAGTCACTCCGTATATCTGATCATATCCTATCCCCGCTAAGAGTTACACATTCAGCCTATGTATTCTAGATGTTTTGATTCGGGAGGGCATTGCTATATGTCACCGCAACAGTGTCGCATGAAGACCCCGCCTTCATGGAGACACTTGTCAGAGCCGGCGTATGCCAATGTCCTGCAGAATCCACCCATCGAGAACACACATCCTGCTCAAGTGACTTAGCCACGAATTAATAATTAAAATCAACTTTCAAAGATTCACGCCGATCCTCGATCCTCAAGCTTTCACTGCAGCCAGATATAGCTAAGAGGGACTAAATCCGCCCATTAACTTGCACATGCATCTTCTCCTTCGTGTCGAAGGGCTACATTTCCTACTTGGTTCACTTCTTAATCATTGATTAAGCAAATCCGCATCGACGACGTGATAAGTTTAACCTATTAAACTTAGCCAAGATTTTCCAACTGCAACTAAATTCAGAATTCTAACTTATTAGACGTCATTTAAACGAGGTCTAATTCCCAAGAAAAGTATTCATTTGTTCTCCTTAACGTTATATGGTTAAGGTCCATTAGTTATGGATATACTTATCCTATATCCTTTATTCTGAATTTAACACACGAGATCATTAATGGAGCTCGAAAGCGAAGTTCGATTATTCCAAAGTTTAATTGATATTCCTTAGCTCCTAAGCTAATCCTGAATACCTTCCAATTATGGAATCATATTCTTCCTAATCCTTTTAATGTCAATTAAAAATTCATCTTTACCCAAGTATGAATTAATTGCATTTTTCAACTTAAAAGTTGCATTTAGGTAAGAATAGATATCAGTTTCCATTTAACATCCATCCAAGGACAATTAAACAAATCCAATCAAGAAATAACATTATATTTCCAATTTAGACAACAATTCAAACTGATATAAACATTAAAATATCACACATGTAATTGTATTCAATATTTCATGTCATAATCCGTACAATTGCCAATCCAACTGATTGGGCATGGTTTACATAAATCATCCATACAACTCATAGATAGAAGAATATACTTTCTTCTTTTCACAATTCCTCGAAGAGAAATCAAAGTAACAATTACAATTCATTTTACAGCTAATCAAGAAGCATCAGAAAACAGCCATGTCTTCATTCAAATCAAATTCCATCTCGCAAAATGAATTTACGGTCGGGCCTTCAATGAATCGAGCATATTAAGCACTTATCCTTAAAATAAGGTGCTTTCAACTAACTGCTCAATAAAAGAACCCCGCTTTTATGAAACGACAAGTTAAACATCAATCACGAAATAGGCACAAAAGAAAGATCAAGATAACAACCGAACTATCAAAATATCATCACAATCACCAAAGGAACTGCTCCCGCTTTCCACATAATCATAAAGTATCAATTCATAATATTTGTAAAGTTAGGAATACAAGTAGCTTATCATCGCATATATAACACACGCTATCCTTTCCACGCCTTTCAATAATAATGAATGCAAAGGATGAAACTAATCAAATGTAAATTCCATTACTTTCCTTTCAGCTTCATGCATCATATTAGAATCCAAACAATCAAGTACAGATAAGAAAGCAAAACAAAGAATGCATATAGTTGCTCCCATCTAAGCACTATAAAATTCATTATTCACGAATTACAGATTTCCAACTGAATGAAAGAAGAAAAGATCATTTTTCCAAGTCATTCATCCATATCTCTATTTCTTTCCACATGACTGTCCGAACAATGGAATCCAAACGAGAGACAAATCAAGATAACAGTTCAGAGTGAAACTTACAAAATCCATTCGAATTCACTTTCCGGAAGCAAGAATGATTTCATTTATAATCAGCTTTAAATGAAAACAGGGAAGAATTCATCATCCATATCCATACTTCATTTGAATCAGACTCATATAAAGATCCGAAACAGGTTAGTACAACATTATGTTCATCCAAGATCAAACAATATAAGGTCATGTACTATATATTTTACCATACTAAAAGAAACCATATTTCTTTCACCGTATGCTAAATGATAAACAAGATTTCAATCATGCAATAATTAATCACATGATTTCCTAATCCTATGAACATATCCCGTTCAAAATAACATTTTATTCATTGTTGTTACCTACAGCAAATCCAATCATAAAGCACAGTAAGCCCCTAATGCTATCTCCAAAATTCAACAGCCAACAGAGAACATTTCCTGCCCTTAACCTTCACTAAGAAAACAACCATCTTCTTTGGACTCATCAAGAATTGTTCAAGCTAATTTCAATTCTAAAATGAAAACACCCAAACTCGTGAATACCACACAAATATTTAAATATTTCATTTGCACAAAATAATACAACAACATTTAGAAAATAACTTAATTACTATCTCTTTCGAAATCAATCAAAGAAGAGGGAGAGCTAATTTCCATAATATCATGGTAAATGAACAATCATTTGTTCAAAAAATAAACACCCAAATCGTGCTCACTTCGCAACAAGCATTCAAAGTCAATTTCGTTTCATCAGTTCAAAATAATATGCAAGACTTCGAATGCAATATTCAATAATAATCTTTTTCAAGTAAAGTAAAATAGGGTGTTAAATACGTAAAGTCATACATTAAGACAACCTTTAAACAATAAGATAAGTTTCTACATGCATCACTTCTTTCGCACAAAGATTTAAAGTCAAATCAAGCATTCACAATTTCAAACACCAACTATACAAGATCAAACACAATCATTAATATACATTTAAACACAATGGAATCATCTTTCCATCTTAAAGAAAAAAAAATAAATAATTTCCTATTCGAAAAGAAACAATTTAATTTTGCTAATTTCATTCAAATCGAATTCAAATACTCAATGAAACCCAAAATGAAATTTAAAACCATTTCCATAATCCCGAAAGAAGGAAGAGGAAAGTCTATTAATAAGTTCCTTAAAAATTTCAAACAAATTCACATAAGAAACACTTTCAACTTTCACTATACGCTTTTTCATTTTAAGTTCATGTGACAAAAGAAAGGCATACAATAATGAAAACAACTCAAGTACTTTACTCGCATCAGCTTCAAGATACACAAGAAAACCAATTCCAACTCCATTAATACCAAAAACAACCAAAGACGACAGAAAGTATTTCATTCAAGAGAAATACAAGGACAAATAACTCAAAGACCAAAAACAATTTTCATATTATTTCCAAAATGACAAAGAGTCAATATAACACGACCGTAATTCCATTTCCTCTTTACATGCCAAGGCGGTTCCAAGCACAACAAGAAACAAAAAATGGAAAACGATTACACTATAAGGAAATGATTAAACATCCTGCTCCACTTCACACAACACGAACAGTGAAAGAAAAATATCTATTTCAAACCACCATACTGTCAACAACCAATACAGTAATTCATTTTCCAACTCGATTCGAGCAAAAAACGCATCAAGGCCGAGCAACCAAACTGATTCATCATTTTATCATTTCCCAAAGAAAAGAAAGCAAGAACCAACAAAATCCAAGTCAAATCGACTCGACAGCAATCACACAATCCAAACCCAAGAGCAGGGTTGTTTTAATGAAACACTTAATCAAAGCAAAGATTTTTAAAGAGAAGGGCTTAACATGCCTGAAATCTCTTTTCCGAACTCAAGAAAACTTCGCTTTGCCGCGTTTTTCCTTCCACAAATGACACAAGACAAACTTCCCAAACTCTTTTTCTTCTTCAGGCTTAGCAACAGCCTCGAAATCTCCAAGAAAAATGTCAAATTTCAAGAGTTGGTTCGACTGAACCAAGTCAAAACCAAATGCAGAGCAACTTTGCAAAAGCCAAATCGAAACAATGAAAAATCAAATTCCCTCATACACTTTCCAAGGCGAACTGGTCGCGAGGACCAAGAATAATTAATGCAATTAAGGCTCTACCTTTTCCTTACTTTCCACGCCACCGCCACTTGGGTTGGCGAACTCAATCTTTCAAAATTCCCATGCAAAACCGAATTTGGCTCTATCTCCAAATAGATGCCTCTATTTCTTACCTGCCCCGCCAAAACTGGCGCTGTCCACGTATGGACTGTTTATTAAATGCCAATGAATGCCTTCTTCCCATCCTTATCCCTTTCCTTCCAAGGGTCTGCGCGCCCTTTTAGATTAGGATTAGTTTAGGTTGTATAAAGTGTTCAACCTAGGTCTTAGTTTAGCCTTAGGTTTTATTTTCCTTTTTTTTTTTTTTAATTTAAAAATCCACTTAGGATAATAGTGTAGGATGCATGTTAGGACTTAGGATTAGTTTAGGGTTTTTAATTTATACTAACCACTAACACTAATCAACTTCCATCCAACCCTCCTCCCTGCTACATTCACGTTAATGCAGAGCAGCAGACGTTCCGCCCTCTGATCACGTGCAAAGGCCACCCGTGTCCAGTGCATTTCTTGCCTCACGAGGTCCCAAGTTCGACAAAGACAGGTTCAAGAATCGAACCTCTCTGCATGGTATCTACGTGCACCTGCCCAAAATCGCAATCAGCGCCGCACGCTCATAACAATCTCGGTTCGGTTCAAGTGAATCGACACGTAAATCACAAGAGGACCTCAAAGATACTTGGATCAATGGAATTGATTCAAGGTATGTCATCAATCAAGAACGAGAGTATAGCAAATATACGACAATTTGTCGTCACATTAGCAAACACACAAGTACAATACAATAATTGCTGTCCTATACAATAAATCACAAAGATGCAAGAATCCAAGTTAGAACACATTCCTTTAAGATCGTAGTTTCTTAACATGTTTGCTTTCATTCCAAAGTTATAACAAAGATGAAAACATTCACCAAGATAATTTGCAAAATCAGAGTGTTACATTCTTCCTCCTTAAAGAATCATCGTCCCGATGATCAGATTAAACAAATCAAGGAGTTCCTAGGACAAAGTTCAGTTATTGTCCTATCATTCATAAGTTCATACCAAAAACAGATTCTCTCTTAAAAACAACGTTTTAAGACAACTGTACAATAGACTAATAATTGTCTAAATTTGGTAGAATTATCAGTTTCTTGAATTTCAAATTCAATTAAACAGGTGTGGAAAAGTAGATCTCATTTCTTCGAGATTTTCCCAAGTTGCACTTTCTTCGCTGAATTGGTCCCACTGGACCTTACATTGGTTCACTTCGCGATTTCTCAAGTACAACTGGTGAGTTCCCAACACTCGAATGGGCTTAACCACGATTATTCCTGGGTCTTGGACCTGCAAGGAATTCCAATTTAGCACATGTGATAAATCTGTCACGTATTTCTTAAGCAAAGAAATATGAAAAACATCATGCATTTGAGACAAAGCAGGAGGTAATGCTAGACGATAAGCTACAGGGTTGATTATTTCAACAATTTCAAAAGGTCCCACGTAACGTGGCGACAACTTGGCAGCCTTGCCAAAAGTTATTGAGCTCTTTTTCGGCTTCACCCGAAGAAAGACCTTCTCTCCCAGTTTATAATGCCTGTCAACCCGCTTCAAGTCTGCATAACTCTTTTGCCTATTGGCAGCCTCCTTTAGATGTTCCCGAATCATTTTGATTTGCTGTTCCATTTCCATAAGGATTTCTGGCCCAATTACCTCTCTGTCCTCAACGCTGTCCCAGCTGACAGGGGTTCTGCATTTTCTTCCATACAATGCTTCAAAGGGCGCCATTTTTAAAGAGGCATGATAGGTGTTATTGTAAGAAAATTCTACCAGCTGGAAGGTATTCCTCCCATTTATACCGCTGGTCCATGCAATACATCCTTAACATGTCCTCTAAAACCCGATTAACTCTCTCACCGTCCCATCCGCTTCTCGATGATATGCAGAATCAAGTTCAATTTAGTCCCCAAGGCCGCATTAAGCGCTTGCCAAAACCTTGATGTCATCCTCGATCTCTCGTCCGATATGATTAATTCCGTATTCCATGCAATCAAGATTTCATGTACAAATTTTCTTGCTAGCACTGGTGCATCGTCCTTCAAATTACCAAAGAATGAAGTGTGCCACTTTGGTCAATTTGTCGACTACTACCAGGATAATGTCATGCTTATTTCTTGACATAGGCAATCCTTGAACGAAATCCATCGTAATCACTTGCCATTTATACTGCGGAATACTGTGGGGATACAATAATCCAGCGGGGTGCATATGTTCCGCTTTAACACGCTGACATTCCAAGCAGTGTGTTACAAACTCTGCCACATCCTTTTTCATTCCCTTCCAGAAATATTGTTGCTTAAGATCAGCGAGCATTTTTGTAATGCCAGGGTGTCCAGAAAAAGGTGAATTATGGAATTCAGTTAACAATTTCCCTCTTAAGTCATTTGCCACAGGTATATACACCCTGTTTTCGAACCTTAGAATTCCTTCATTATCAAAACGGAATCCCTTATACCGATGTCCTCATGGGTCTCGCAGCAAGTGCTGATTTGACTTGCTGAAATAAGGATCTAATTCCAAGGCATCTTTCACCTCATCCTTAAACTGAGTTCTTAACGTTATAAGAGCAGAGATATGCTTCCTTCGACTCAAAGCATCTGCTACCCGATTTTCCTTGCCCTTAATGTAGCTTATATCAAGTCATACTCGAGACAGTAAATTCTAACCATCTTCGCCGCTTGCATTCAGATTTGGCCGAGTAAAATATACTTCAGCCCCGATGGTCTGCTTTTAACTCAAAGGGCTTGCCTAAAAGGTAATGCCTCCATATTTGAAGTGCATGAACAATGGCAGCGAGCTCAAGATCGTGTGGAGCATAGTTCTGTTCATGTAACTTAAGCTTTCTCGCTTTCATAAGCGATGACATGGTTATTCTGTAAATGTAATACCTCCAAGGCCTTCTCCCGAGGCGTCCGTTACAACCATAAAATCTCCATTTGATCTGTGCATACCAAAATAGGTGCCGTAGTTAACTGCCTTTAACTTTTTAAAGGCAGATTCACATTTGTCTGTCCAGATAAATTTCTTTTCTTTCTTTTGCAACGAAGTGATTGGGGCAGCAATTTTTGAAAAGTCCTTAACGAACTTTCGATAATATCCAGCCAAGCCCATGAAACTCCTCACTTCGCACACATTCTTAGGCGCAGTTACCACTCGCTTATAGCCGTGATCTTTGAAGGGTCAACAACTATCCCATTTTTGCTTATAACGTGTCCCAAATAATGCACTTCGCATCATAAAAGGAACATTTGGACAGTTTTCCATACAACTTCCTCTTTCTTAAGATTTCCAAAGACTATCCCGAGATGTTCTTGTGCTCTTCGACATTTTTAGAGTATATAAGAATGTCGCCTAAGAATACAAGCACAAACTTGTCTAAGTATTCTTGAAAAATATTGTTCATTAGATTCATGAAGGCGGCAGTGCATTAGTCACCCAAAAGGCAACACCGTGAACTCATAATGCCCGTACTCGCTCTAAAAGTTGTTTTATGAATATCTTCTTCCTTTATTCTCAATGATGGTACCCCGATCAAGATCTATTTTTGAATAAACCGATGCTCTCGCATCCGATCAAACAGATCATCAATCCTAGGAAGTGGGTATCGATTTTTAATAGTTGCTTTGTTCAAAGATTCTCGTAATCAATGCACACCTCAAAGTGCCATCCTTTTTCTTTACAAAATTACCGGCGCTCCCAAGGTGAGACGCTCTGGCCCGATCAGCCCCTTAGTCAAGTTCTGTAATCGAGCCTTCACTCTACCAACTCAATGGTAGTCATTCTATAAGGTGCCTTAGATATGGGTTCCATTCTCGGTTTGATTTCTATCAAAATCAAACTCACGCTTGGGCGGAAGACCTGCAATTCCTCCGAAACACATCACGGAAATCCTCAACAATGGATATCTTTCCATGAAATCATTATCTTCTTCTCATTTTCTGTCATTTTTACCGCATACAAAGTGCAGCCTCTGCTTTTAGCCCTTTTAGTTGATATAGCCGCGCTTTCTAACCGCAACTTCCTGCTTTACACTCAATGACTCGCTTTCTCGCAGTCATCAAGCAATAGATTTGTTTTTCATAACAGTCGACCTTTGCCTTATGTTCAGCCAACCAGTTAACTCCAATAATGATATCATATGATCCTAGAGGAGTGACATACAAGTCAACTTCGGTGGAGAAACTAGGCAGATCAAGAATTGCCCCAAAAAGGCACATTTCGACTGTATGGACAACATTATTCCCATAATGCACTGTCCATGTTTTATCCATTCTTGCAGCCTTTCTTTTTAATTTCATAGCAAGTTTAGCAGAAATAAAACATTCTGTAGCTCCAGTATCAAAAAGTATAACTACAGGTTTACCGAATAACTTACCCGTAACTTCTATGGGCGTCACTTGCTTTTCAGCTTGTCTGTTAGCCACTGCAGCATGTATCCTATGCTGCTGTCCGCGATCATCCTTCTTCAGAGGACAGTGATTCGCATAGTGGTCCTTTCCACAGTTGAAGCATCCTCCAGCTGGCCCTTTTCTAGGCTCAAATTTGTTACCAGCCTTGAAGTTATCATTCTGGCTTCCATAGGACTTCTGTCCAATGCCATTAACTTTTGTGAAGTTGTTCCGCACACTATTTACAGGTCTGTTCATCACAGGTTTCTTGTTGTTATCTACAACAATTTTGTTTTTCACACCAAACCTTTTCCAAGGTCCCCTTTTTGGTGCAAGAGACGAAGAAGGATTGGGAATCTTCTTCCTTATCTCTTCCCTGTGAGCAGATATTGCCCTCAATTTCTGTTCCTGTCTGATTGCCTTTTCGACAACTCCATCCATGGTGGTTAGGCCATGGACATCCACTTCGCCACCAATGATGGGATTCACCCATTATGAATTTCCGTATTCTCGAACTTCTCGTCACTTGGTATCATGGCACATACTTAAGGAGTTTAGTAAACCCTTCCCAAGATTCCATCACCGACACCTTCCTTGCGACTCAGCTCTGAATTCACCATTTTCCTATCAAAATAGAGTTGAGGCAGCCATCGTTGCCTAAAATAACCCTTAAATTGATCCCAAGTTATGTCCGATTCGACAATATTCAGCTCAACCTTACGGTTGTCCCACCATGATGATGCTTCATGAGAAAGCCGATATGCTCCCATATCGCTTTAGTCTCTTCGTGAGAAGTTTCTTATCGCAAAGTATTTCTCCATTTCACCGAGCTGCTTCTCCTCCATCCCCAAGAGTTGTTCCATCAAACTTTGGAGGACTTATTCTCTTTATATCATTTGTAAGTTCAAATTTGCTAATCTTGCCCTTTATTTTCGTGGGGATTAGGAGCAATTACATTATTATCATCAACACCCGGATTCCCTCCGTTGATGTTGTCCACAGAGGCAAATGATCATTTATTTCAGCTTCATTCTCCTCCTCTTCATTGCCCATTGACCGCTTGTTCCAAAGATACCAAACGATCCTCGTATTAAGTAGGGCAAGCAAGGATTTCATCCAGCTTTTTGGGCAATGCCGCTTCTCCACCCGTAACGGGTTATTCGCAGATTCCTCTGTCTCCGACCATTTTCTCGCTCAATAAGAAAATGTAAACCTTATTAATATCGTGGACTCATTAGGTCCAAGAGCTGCAACCTTCACTCGATACCAAGATGTAACATCCCCATTTTAAAATACCGTAACAAGGGAAAAAAAAAAAAAATTTTTTTTTTTGATAACGTTTCTCTCGTATGAATTACAAAATTCAAACACACGTTCAAGTTTTAATAATTGTTCTCTCCCCAAACAACACAAATTTGATCACACAATTTCTTTTTAAAACGAATGTTCCCTGCTCGCATATTTACAATATGGAACACACATTCAATGCCATTCAATCTTATAACAGATTCTATATGCTGCAGTAAATGACTCGAGGAACTCGCCGATCTTCCATTTTCATGGCTCGAGTTTCAACGATCCTTCATTTCATGACTCGGCAACAACCGATCCTTCATGTTCATGACTCGCAACAACCGATCCTTCATGTTTGTTTATGCATGGTATATTATATATACTGCTTCTCATAACCGCTTCCGGTTATCAAGTGATCCATTTAAGAAGCCTATCTCAATATCTCATATCGATATTCATCTCGACATCCCGCATCTTAAATTAAGTGATAAGGACAACGCAACCAAGCAATTGCGATACTTTGGCCAAAGATTTTCACATGCTTTGCATGATCATATTCCCGGATGTGATACACATCAACGGAATACGCCCTTCACTTCACTTCACCTCGTTATCTAGAATGGTCTTTCCTGGTTCCTACCACCCTCTCTTGTTAAGGTCAGTTTAAACTTCCAATTACCAACTAGTAATATGAACGAATATAGAAGGCACTCCCAGAACTAAAGATACGCAGACATACGGTGTCGCTTCCCCACGACTCCGTGTGTCTAGTTATCCTTAGTATTCCTGAGTCACTCCGTATACCGATCATATCCTATCCCCGTAAGAGTTACACATTCACCTATGTATTCTTGATGTTTTATTCGGGAGGGCATTGCAATATGTCACCGCAACATTGTGTCGCATGAAGACCCCGCTTCATGGAGACACCTTGCCAGAGCCGGCGTATGCCAATGTCCTACAGAATCCACCATCGAGAACACACATCCCGCTCAAGTGACTTAGCCACGATTAATAATTAAAATCAACTTTCAAAGATTCACGCCGATCCTCGATCCTCGCTTCCGCATAGCTTGATATAGCTAAGAGAGGACTAAATCCATCCATTAGCTTGCATGCATCTTCTCCTTCGTGTCGAAGGGCTACATTTCCCTACTTGGTTCACTTCTTAATCATTGATTAAGCAACCGCATCGACGGACGTGATAAGTTTAACCTATTAAACTTAGCCAAGATTTTCTCAACTGCAACTAAATTCAGAATTCTAACTTATTAGACGTCATTTAAACGAGGTCTAATTCCCAAGAACAGTATTCATTTGTTCTCCTTAACGTTATATGGTTAAGGTCCATTAGTTATGGATATACTTATCCTATATCCTTTATTCTGAATTTAACATACGAGATCATTAATGGAGTTCGAAAGCGAAGTTCGATTATTCCAAGTTTAATTGGTATTCCTTAGCTCCTAAGCTAATCCTGAATACCTTCCAATTATGGAATCATATTCTTCCTAATCCTTTTAATGTCAATTAAAAATTCATCTTTACCCAAGTATGAATTAATTGCATTTTTCAACTTAAAAGTTGCATTTAGGTAAGAATAGATATCAGTTTCCATTTAACATCCATCCAAGGACAATTAAACAAATCCAATCAAGAAATAACATTATATTTCCAATTTAGACAACAATTCAAACTGATATAAACATTAAAATATCACACATGTAATTGTATTCAATATTTCATGTCATAATCCGTACATTTGCCAATCCAGCTGATTGGGCATGGTTTACATAAATCATCCATACAACTCATGATAGAAAGAATATATTTCTTCTTTTCACAATTCCTCAAGAGAAATCAAAGTAACAATTACAATTCATTTTCAACTAATCAAGAAGCATCGAAAAACAGCCAAGTCTTCATTCTAATCAAATTCCATCTCGCAAAATGAATTGCACGGGTCGGCCAATGAATCGAGCATATTAAGCACTTATCCTTAAAATAAGGTGCTTCAACTAACTGCCTCAATAAAAGAACCTCGCTTTTATGAAACGACAAGCTTAAACATCAATCACGAAATAGGCACAAAAGAAAGATCAAGATAACAATCGAACTATCAAAATATCATCACAATCACCCAAAGAACTCGCTGTCCTGCTTTCCACATAATCACATAAGTATCAATTTACAATATTTGTAAAGTTAGGAATACAAGTAGCTTATCACTGATATAACACACATCGTTATCCTTTCCACGCCTTTCATTAATAATAAATGCAAAGGATGAAACTAACTCAAATGTAAATCCATTACTTTCCTTTCGCTTCATGCATCATATTAGATTCCAAACAATCAAGTACAGCATAAGAAAGCAACAAAGAATGCATATAGTTGCTCCCATCTAAGCACTATAAAATTCATTATTCACGAATTACCGATTTCCAACTGAATGAAAGAAGAAGAGATCATTTTTCCAAGTCATTCATTCATATCTCTATTTCTTTCCACATGACTGTCCGAACAATGGAATCCAAACGAGAGACAAATCAAGATAACAGTTTAGAGTGAAACTTACAAAATCCATTCGAATTCACTTTCCTAAGCAGCAAGAATGATTTCATTTATAATCAGCTTTAAATGAAAACAGGAAGAATTCATCATCCATATCCATACTTCATTTGAATCAGACTCATATAAAGATCCGAAATAGGTTAGTACAACATTATGTTCATCCAAGATCAAACAATATAAGGTTGCATACCATATATTTACCATACTAAAAGAAACCATATTTCTTTCACCGTATGCTAAATGTATAAAACAATATTTCAATCATGCAACAATTAATCACATGATTTCCTAATCCTATGAGCATATCCCGCTCAAAATAACATTTTATTCATTGTTGTTACCTACAAAGAAATTCAATTATAAAGCACAAGAAGCCCCTAATGCTATCTCCGTAATTCAAAAGCAACAACTAACATTTCCTGTCCTTGACCCTCACTAAGAAAACAATCATCTTCTTCAACTCTTCAAGAATTGTTCAAGATTTCAATTCTACCCAAATGACAATATTAAACTCCAATGCACACACTATTTAAATATTTCATTTGCACAAAGGTACAACATTTAAAAATAATTTAATTACTATCTCTTTCAAAATCAATTAAAAAGAGGGAGAGCTAATTTCCATAATATCGTTTCTTTTAACAAATCATTTGTTCAAAAGAAAATAAAACACCCAAAACGTGCTCACTACAAACAAGCATTCAATCCCCTTTTTCAGTCCAAATAATATGCAAGACTTCTAAATGCAATATTCAAGCTAATCAATACCATCTTTTTCAAGTAAACCCGTATAGGAGTTAAATATAAGTCGATTAATCTTTAAGACAAACCCAACAACAAGACAGAATTCCCATGCATCACTTCTTTCGCACAGCAATTTAAAGTCAAATACGCATTCACGAAATAGTTCAAACAGAGGATCAAACCATCATCATTTAAACACATGGCAATGGAATCATCTTTCCCATAAGCAAGAAGAAATATAAATACTATAAGTTCTTATGAAAAAACAATTTCCAATTTATAATTTCTATTCAAGAACTCAAATGAAACCCAATGCCCATTCTTTTAAAATACAAATGCCATTTCCCATTAAAATCCAAACAAATAGAAAGGAAGAGAATCTGCATTAATAAGTTCAAAAGAAAACAATTAACTCCTACTTCACGAACACACTTTCAATATCTTTCATTTAGTTCATGTGACAAAAGACAATCATAGGCACAAAAGATGAAAACAACTCAACACTATTCGAATCAAGTTTTTTTTTACAAGAAAACCAATTCAAACCCCATCTAATATCAAACAACCAACACGACATGAAAGGTATTTCATTCAAGAAATACAAAGACAAATAAACACAAGACCAAAATGATGATTCATATTATTTCCAAAATGACAAAGAATATAACACGAACCCAAATTCCATTTCCCAACCATATTCAACTTCCATTTACATGCAAAGGCGGTTCCAAGCACAACAAAGAAGGAAAACGATTACACTATAAGGAGAAAATGATTAAACATCCTGCTCCACTTCACACAACACGAATAGAGAAAGAAAAATATCTATTTCCAACCACCATACACAACAACCATACAAGAATTCATTTTCCAACTTGATTCGAGCAAAAACATCAAGGCCGAAGCAACTGTAAGTGAATTCATTTTATCATTTTCCAAAGAAAAGAAAGCAAGAATCGATGAAATCCAAGTCAAATCGACTCAACAGAATCACACAATCAAAACCCAAGAGCAGGTTGTTTTAATGAAACACTTAATCAAAGCAAAATTTTTAAAGAGAAGGGCTTAACATGCCTCGAAATCTCTTTTCCAAACTCAAGAAAATTCGTTTTCCACGTTTTTCCTTCCACAAATGACAAAGACAAACTTCCCAAAGACTTCTTTCTTCTTCAAAGCTTAGCAACACCTCCTCAAAAATCTCCAAGAAAATGTCAAATTTCAAGAGTTGGTTCGACCGAACTGCACTGTAAAACCAAATGCAGAGCAACTTTGCAAAAGCCAAATCGAAACAATGAAAAATCAAATTCCCTCATACACTTTCCAAGGCGAACTGGTCGCGAGGACCAAGAATAATCAATGCAATTAAGGCTCTACCTTTTCCTTACTTTCCACGCCACCGCCACTTGAGTCAAGCGAACTCAATCTTTCAAAATTCCCATGCAAAAACCGAATTTGGCTCTATCTCCAAATAGATGCCTCTATTTCTACTCCGCCCGCCAAAATCGCTGCCGTCCACGTATGGACTGTTTTATTAAATGCCAATGAATGCCTTCTTCCCATCCTTATCCCTTTCCTTCCAAGGGTCTCACGCGCCCTTTTAGATTAGGATTAGTTTAGGTTGCATAAAGTGTTCAACCTAGGTCTTAGTTTAGCCTTAGGTTTTAGGGCTTTTTATTTTCCCTCTTTTTTTTTTTTTTTTTTTTGTAATTTAAAAATCCACTTAGGATAATAGTGTAGGATGCATGTTAGACTTAGGATTAGTTTAGGTTTTAATTTATACTAACCACTAACACTAATCAACTTCCATCCAACCTCCACTACGCCATTCACGTTACGCAGAGCAGACGTTCCGCCCTTTGATCACGTGCAAGGCCACCCGTGTCCAGGCGGTTCTTGCCTCACGAGGTCCCAAGTTCGACAGTACAGGGTTCAAGAATCAACCTCTGTCGTTGGTATCTACGTGCCACCGCCCAAAACGCAATCAGCGCCGCACACGCCATAACAATCCGGTTCGGCCCAAGTGTGAATCGACACAGAAATCACAAGAGGACCTCAGCATACTTGGATCAATGGAATTGATTCAAGGTATGCTGTCAATCAGTAACGAGAGTATAGCAAATATACGACAATTTGTCGTCACATTAGCAAACACGCAAGTACAATAATTGTTGTCCTATACAATAAATCACAGCATGCAAGAATCCAAGTTAGAAACACATTCCTTTAAGATCAGAGTTTCCCTTAACATGTTTACTTTCATTCCAGCAGTTATAACAACATGAAAAACATTCACCAATATAATTTGCAAAAGGATAGGGCATGCCCCATCCTCTTTTTGCCCCTCTTGCACAATCACCTCTTTCTTTCTCCATGATTGTTTCACCCACACTAGAGGAAATTATTTATACTATACCTTCCATTTTCACCACTTCACTACCATCTTTTGTGAATGAGAGCAAAGCCTTAGTATTATCAGTTTCTCCAAGTACCATTATGTCTATGCCAATGATATCTTTGGCATTATCTTCTTTTTTGTACCCTAACAGCTTATATAGGAAAACCCTAAGTAGAAGAATAAAGTACCTATTGTTGATGTTTTCAACTTGAGTGTCCTAAATTTGACTCTTACAATCCAGTTCAAATGACCAAGGATTGTCTCTAATCTATTGATTGATCAATTAGGAGAAATATTTATGGAAATAGATACTCCTGTTGTAGGGAAAACAAAAGAGACTATAACGGAAACAAAATATCAAATATACGGAGTTTGTGATAGGGAAGGCTACGCATGAAGGAGCTAAGAAATATGTACAAGTACCTCTAGAATTTTTTTTGGAGAAGTATGAAAAGGATAAGGAAACTAAAGATGAGCTTAAGGGGAAGGTTGAGCATCTCACGACTCTTCCAACCAAAATCACACGACACCTGCACAAGCTACAACTTCCCTCACCATTTCTTCAAGTTTTGATCATACATCCTTCTATGTCATAGATAAAATTTGGTAGAAAGGGAGAGCAGTCGAAACATGGATGGAGTGTTTGATTCAATATGCCAATCCATTGATTAAAACTGTTGTGGATTTTTATATTTATTTGTATATGGAGAAATTTTTCGTTATGAAGTTGAGTGAACTTCTTACTGAGAATAGTGATAATCTATCTCTTGCTCAAAAACATGAAGAGTAATCTAAAGTGTCAACTCATATTTAATTCTAAAGGAAGGTGTGATCAATGATTATTTGAAGTTGTTTGAATTTCGAAGGCTATTGAATTTAGGGCTCGGAACTATGAGATCTCATGGTGAAACTCATCAAGAAAGGATTTGAAGTAGTAGTGTATTGAATAATATTTTAGATGAGTCCTGAAAATATCCATTGCACTTTCATAAATAAAACGGTTTATTTTCTTTGTGTTGATCAAATTTTAATAAATTTTAAGGGATTGGTGAATGAAGATGAAGATTTTACAAAATATTTTAGCATTGATTCTATTTACATGTTGGTTTATTACCAAAAATTTGTGAATCAACTTAAAATGATTATCAACGGGATAAATAAATTTCCAGCTAAGGTTACCAAAGAGACTAAGTGTCCGGATATGATAAATCGTTATATGTGTGCACATGAAGAAGAAGAGGTCCAAGGTATTGTTACACGTTTCTTTGATTACATGAGAAAATTTTCCATAGAGGATAAGGAAGAGAAAGTAGAGGAAGATAAAGGTATTTTCAATCACACGAATTAGGCTTGGCACCCATTGTTGAGAAGTCTCCAAGCTATAGGACTAGTAGAAGTTGTAGGGTTGACTTGGTCAACTGCGTGAAAGTTTTCTATTTTCATGGGAGGTTATTCCCTATGTTATTAATTCACTCTATTTTTAGTTAAGTTAGTTAAGGGTGGAGCTATAATCGCTCAAACCTCTTGGTTATAAATATATAGATGCATTATGGATTAAGAACTTTTAGATCTTATTGTGAAGGGGCTCTATTATTTTGATAAGTCCAAGAACAAGCTTCAAGCCTTTTATATATATTCAGAAAACTATTTTTCCTTCGAATATCTAGTATATTGTGCAATTCTATGATTTGTTAAGTAATGCGTATTTTTAATTCCTTTTATGTTGTAGATTAAGTTTCCTTTAGATTAGTTATCTTATTTCAATTATTGGTGAGGTTGTGATATAAATATTTATATTTCAGTTGTGGAAATCTTAAATCCCTTATGTTGTTTGGAGTTTTATCACTACTACAAGGGGGTCATTTGAGACATTAATAGAGACAAAATTTGACTAAATTGTCTCAAATAGAGACAATAAAAAGTTGCACATATCGTCTCTATTATTGTCTCAAAGTGGGTGTCTCTAATATTGTCTCTAATTATTGTCTCTCAAGAGACAATAATGATTGATACATATTTTGTCTCTTGAGAGACAATATCATTTTCGTCTCTCTAGAGACAATATCATTATTGTCTCCTTAGAGACAATACCGAATACTAACATTTTGTCTCTCTGGAGACAATACTAATTTCAATTTTTATTGTCTCTCTAGAGACGATACGAATTTAAAGAATGAAAAATATGAATTTTAAAACTACATAATAACCAAATATCAACGAAGTTACATATCATCTATGATATCGAAGTGGTCTGGTAATTAATATTATAAATTAACAACAATTTGATTTAAATATTGTGCCCAATAATGGGTCCACAAATATTTTATTAATATCAAATAAGATAAGATACAAAAGGGTGTCTGAATTCCGTTAACCCTTGAAATACAATGAAAAAATACAAAAGGGTGTCTGAATTCCGTTAACCCTTGATATACAATATTAGCACCTTCTCTCCACCAAACTTCAAGTGATCCATATGATTCCCTAGTGCTACTTTGAAGTTATTTTTCTTAACTTCGATTTTGAGCAACTTCCTTTTTGAGCAATTGTCTCTCCATCGACAGCAATCAAATCCCATGAATTGT
The DNA here is from genome assembly GCA_018340775.1 of Taxus wallichiana var. yunnanensis. Classification (NCBI taxonomy): domain Eukaryota; kingdom Viridiplantae; phylum Streptophyta; class Pinopsida; order Cupressales; family Taxaceae; genus Taxus; species Taxus wallichiana. Next base: position 750,719,181 of record CM031243.1, read on the forward strand.
TACCTGTAAACAATCAAATCCCCATAAATATCACATGAATGAAGAGGTGCCAAGATGAAGGCAAAAAAAGTGAACAAACATATAAGAATGTATGAATAATGCATATCATAAGCACAGACCTGGTACGATGTTGTTATTAAGACTTCGGCACCAGCTTCAAGATATTCTTCATGAACCTAATTAATGATACAATAGTAATGCATATAGGAAATCACAGGAATAAGACACAAAGTATATTATCTCGTTTAACAATACAAAAACATTGTTAAGCTTAATGTGAAGTCATATTTACAAAGTAATGGTAAGTCATACCTATTAAATCATCTATCTGGATCTCTTCTCGATGTAGCTGGGGGCATATGTACAGATGGGGTATGGATGACAATTCGATTGGATGCAAAATGCCTTTATGTACTTATGGACTTTGAAGGACTAGGGAGCTTTGAGAGGACAGAGCAAGAGGACATGCTTCTCTCTGTCCTTAATGCAGCTATCAGTAATCTAACGAACTTCAATAAAAAGGTAGGCCGGAAGTCATTATGTATCTTCTCTTCATTTTCTGCTTTGATTTGCATGTTTTACTTGGCTTTGTTACCTTTTAAACTAGTGTAGATACTTGAGATTAACTGGAAATCTGATATGTTACATCTCAGGACTTTCATCTTGACAAGGAGACAGAAAACGTGTTTCAACGCTTTCAAAATGGGGTAAACTTGGTTAAGAGTGATGAAAAACTATTCAAGGGACTATTCTTCATAGCAATCAAGGATGTTGATCTAGCTGATGTAGAGGACTTAAAAGATGAGTTTCCTGTAAAGCTGTTACAAATTCGTAAAAGATCCCATGAAAACTTTCTAACAAAGATGTATGGAGGAATGGTTGAACTTGCTGCAATGCCTTCTTTCACCCGAAAAGAATATTATCAAGAAAGTCTATCTGAAATGGCTTTAACTATGGAAGAAGATTTAGACCATACCTATCAGAATGGACGTTCCTTCTTGAGAGATTTGAAGCTTGTTACTACCCAGATAGCAACCAAGGACTGGACCCCTGTTGATTTGAAGCGTGTTGTCATGAAAGTGAATATCCTTCATAAAAATTTGGAGTCTGTTGTGAGGGAAGGACAGCTCTCTATGTCAGGAGCCAGCAAGGTGCTTGTGAATTTTGACACTCAAGAAGAAATACATGATGTTCCAATAGAGCTTGGAGATCTCTTGATTGAAGTGCAGGATAGTGGGCTGGAGCTTGCACCTATAGAAGAATCCATTTCAAATGATAAAGTCTTGTCCGATCTAAGATCAAGGCTAGGCACAATTTTCAAAAGAAAAGGTGTAAATGGTGACCAATGGCACTCTGTGTTTCAGAGTTTCTTAGGGGCTTTGATAGAGAGACGGTGTGATCATGTTCAAAAGTGGCTCTGCAGTAACACAGCAAAATTTACAACTTCCAGATTGCTGAGAACATCCCATACCTAGAACAATAAAGACTATTGATTTAGAAAGCATATTTCAAGCATTGGAACACAAAACTTACATTACAAAACTAGTCTTCCTCTTTCATAGATCATAAAGTATTTCAAGGCAGAAGATTTACCCCGTCGGTTGCAAGCACAATAAACTGATCTCTATTTGTTAGCCACCTGTGTGCTACTTCAGGGATAGCAATAACACCAAATTCCTTCAAACAAAAGTCTCCGAACGCTCGGGTCATTGCAAGACCAGGAGACTTTTCATTTGGTAACCATACTCTATGCACATGTGGTTCATCTTGTAAAGCAATCACTCGAACCTTACATTGCTTTATCCTTTCAGCTTCCTCTGAATTTTGGAGCATAAAAGAAACTTTGTCTCAGATGTCCATGCATACATAATTGGTGTTTACGAAACATTAAATCAGTTCACAGACCTCTAGTTAAGGAAGAAAACAATGCCACTTTCATTTTTGGTGTTGAAGCAACTAAGTTAGGGATTATCCTCATAAATAGACAGAAGACTGGAATTACAATGATATCCGAAAAGTAGAAATTGCATACAGTGGTTAGCAATTCTATATCACAATATTTGACATGCTAAAAAGGCTTCAAATCGACCCTTACAACGCTTTATGCTTTCAAAGATCCTCCGAATTTTGGAGCATAAAAGAAACTATCTCGAGATGTCCATGTATACATAATTGGTGTTTACAAAACATTAAATCAATTCACGAGACCTCTAGTTAAGGAAGAAAACAATGTTACTTTCATTTTGGTGTTGAAGCAAACTAAGTTAGGATTATCCTCGAAATAGAAAGAAGACTGGAATTAGAATGATATCCGAAAAGTAGAAATTGTAGAGTAGTTAGCAATTCTATATCACAATGTTTGACATGCTATAAAGGCTTCAAATTGACACTACCATTCCCAAGTGATTCCAATAGTTATGTAAACCAAGAGATACGACATACAAGTTTCCATGCTGTCTTAGAGTAGCATGGATTTAACAAGATGGACACTAAGATGGGTGCAATGCAAAAATGTATTGTATATTTTATGTACTATGGTGTGCAATTATGTGCTATACATTAACATAGGCTCCGTATTCAATCAATAACATATGATTTCTATTCGGTCATTACCCATTTGCAACAAATTTTCTATCTTATGGGTTTTATTCTTGTTTCAATACCACTGAACATATTATGTTTATATAAACAACAAAGACACTATGCAACAAAAACAAGTATCACTGTCCCAATCTGTCATACCTACATCCTCAAGATGATTTTGATAATAGAATGATACATATTAATTCTAAAAACAAATATTAGACATTCTTATAGTTAGGTAGATGAAAATTTAAGGCAACATGTAATGCCATAAAACATATATTAGACATAAATAAGTCTGATTAATTTGTTTGAAAGAGATAGAAGGCCTACCAGGCAAGTTTGCCTTCATATCAATTGTCAACTGAATGGCTGACAAACTGCCATTGGGAGAAATTGTTCCCATAATAGCCCGAGAATCACCAACGTGTGCAATCACAAGGTCCTTACCCTGATAGAACACAATGTCAAAGATAAGCTGCTGAAAGAGAGGTGTAGGTGGTGAAAAAAATGTCAATCATCAATAAAACTAATTCATTCCTAACTCTGCTGAATTTCCATCATTGAAAAACTCTGCAAGCCAAAAATAACTACAATAATATAGAGAGCATTATAGTGGAATGGACTCCTGAAGTTATGTGGGATATGCCACTTTGTTTGTAGACAACACTAATGAAACACTTGCAAAGTATCACAAGGTAAACACCATAGGAAAACGTATGTGAAATTAAAGCTCTGAAGTTCTTAGGACACAAACTATGTAATCAACACATTGCAATCTATCCATAGTAACAGTCCAAGCAAAGAATGCACATTTTTGTTATTCTTCATTTAGTATCTCAAACGAAACTGCACTCATTACTAAAATCCATTGTGATGTAGTCCATGTTCACAACTGTTAAGGGTTGGTTCAAGTAGGACCTCTAAATATCTGTAATAGAGGAGTTATTAAAAATCATTCGTATACTTTTTATGAAAAAAAAAACTGTCAATAATATTCTTGCAGTCTTGTTTCATACATATTTTTAAGTTATGTTTTTTTAAAATTATCACTGAGCTCGAACTCCATTTGAAGAGAAACAGGGTTCTGTATTGAGTGTATTCTTAGCCTGCTGAGTACATAGGTATGTCATGTTAGTATTTTCCTGCTCAGCACTTATACGGTGGTCACTGCAAACTCCATTGAACTAGCATGTGGCGTCTTCATCCTAGGATGTGAAAAATTCAACAGATTCATCAAGAAGCCAAGACTGTTGAGGAGGAAGATATACAAACACAGTTTCAAGTTCTTAAAACCTTTTTCCTATCCTCTAAACAATTCATATGCATTAGATATGCTTCCATGTTCTGTATAGACATCTACTACGGTACTTGCAACTACATCAACAAGAAACCAAAATCATGGTATTAGGCCAGGTTTTCAATTCCTATGTCAAATGACAAATTTAAAATTATAGTTCACGAAATTGAAACTGTATTTTTATGCACTTTTCAATTTAAAAGTATCTATAGCCCTCATCCTCTAAATCTGCATAGTTGTATGCTCATAAAATAGAAATAAAGCTTAAATGGTGTGGTCATGTTCTAAACTATTTTAGTATGTCAAAGAGTGGGAGCATCCCTGCGAAATCCATCTGCTGCATATATTGCAATTATGACAATGCCTGATACCACATCTTTTTCACGCTTTCTTTGAAACAGTACATGTGCATTAGGTATGCTTTGACATTTTGTATAGATGTCTACTAGAGCAGTTGCAACTACATCAGGCATTCTTTCAAATGAAGATTACATATTTGTAATTACTGCAGGGCTGTATTTTCATGACCATGGTTTCACAAGGAAAAACACTCCACTCTTTCATTGGGCACACGTGATTAAATGGCATTTGCTAGACAGAACTTTTCGTAAAAAATAGATTTAAATGTATGTCAAGTACAAAGTTTTAATAGATGCCAGTAAAGAGTTTGAGCAAGTAAAAGAAGAAGACAGTTTCTCATGGAATACAATTATTACAATATACAGAAGACATGGTTATCCTTACAAGCTAGAAATACTCAACAAAGAAGACAACGGAGGGTATAAATCCTACACTGTGGCTGAACATAAATAGCATGGAAGTTTCTTATAAAGCTTTTCTATTTTTTTTCACCCCTTTTTTGTCATGATAGGCTTAGATTGTTATTTTTTGTGTTATTTTATGTGTGTTTAAGTTTATTTGAAGATAACCATTAATTTTCATTGTCAGATAAATGATTTTTTTTTAATTTAATAAGAGGGAAAAATATTAAATTAAAAAATTATCAGCCAGGAGACAGTGGAGGGTAAGGATATAGGTGTGCATGTATGCTCAAAATGCCTCAAAGGAATGTGGGCTCATGGAATACCATGTTTGCAGGATATGCACAATATGAATTTATTGTGGCGGCAGTTTGAAGTTTGCGCCATTGATTACACATTAGAAACAAACATAAAGTGTGGTAATTGCACAAATGGACCATGGTAGGAGAAGAATTGAGTGGGAAAAGAATCTGCGAGGAGGATGGTACATTAGTGGAGGTGGAAGGTGAACAGGGAGGAGCATATGTGGAGAAATTGAAATGGCACCTACCTACAATCGAGAGAAGAGAATGCTTTGGTCTGGTCTAAAAATCCATCTTTGGGAGAGTAGGAAGCTAGGTGAGTTACCAAAGCTATCTTTCTAAGTGCGAGATAAAGAAGCGAGTTCATGGTGGAGGAAATAATTTTGGTGTACCTTGTGCAAATTATTGCTATGGATCCACATTGACGTTATCATTATTCGTGTAAAAAGAAGGAAGAAATTTTTTTTGTAGCTCAAAGAATACATAGATGTTTGGTATCGAATATTGGGACTCATGAAAGTACATTTGTATGCATATCAAGTTAAGCAATACCCTATGTACAAATGTGTGCAAAAGTTAAAATATGTAAAGCAACAATCCAATCCCAGGCATGGCAGATTAATTTGAACAATATCCTATGTATACACCGTGTTATGATGACAACATTAATGTGGGTCAGAATCAGTCACACACCCTATTTACCAACCAGTGGATAGAAACCCTCTCTCTGTATCTCATTATCTGGTGGCTGATTTTATCTCTATTTCCCTGACTACACATAGCTAAAGTAGGAAAGGGAAAAGAAATAGCGGCAATTAGTTTGCACATATACCAGTACAATTGTAATGTTCGAACCAATTATTTCAAAAAATATATCATTTGGAGCTATGGTTTTTATGAAAAAATAATTTCGAATGGTTCCGATTGGTCCTCAGTAATGCCTTCATTGCCAAATAGAATCTGGTATATTCCTGGAGATAGCGCCTATTTTGTTAAAGTTTATTTGGACCTGTTAAAAACAGCGACGTGGATTTGTTCCTGTTGCCGGGTAGAGGGAGGTGCATATGGCTGAGACAAGTGCCTTCATGCATGCGACTTGTGTGAAGGGCGGTGCATGTTGAGAGCAGCAAAACAGAACAGAAGCGGGGTTTTCATCCCTGTTGGCCATTGCGCCAATGTGTTTCATTAGGGATGACATATTCATGAATGTCAGGCCATGTTTGCAGGCCTTACATCCATATTCTGCTAAAGCAAAGGGGCAATATCAGGTTGTATAAGATATATGTACATGTACTCATACCCATATATTCACAGAGGTCTCTATACAAATATATTTCATCAATTTCTTGTGTCCGTGGCAGCATCACTTGTATGGGTTTCATGAAGTCCACCGAGAGTTGTAGATATCTGAAGGATTTCATCATTACAGATGAATATCCCACCAAGTTCTTTTAGACAAAGATATACTTGAGAAGGCTGCTAAGGGCACTTGGCAGCATTGATACAATTGATAACCGCAAGGACTTGAATTTGCTGAAGAGGAGGACGAGGATCAACCTTGCAGCAGACATATCACTGGCCCTCACATCTAATGGGAGCCTTTGGAGCCATGCCCTGATATAAAAAATCTCTAAGATTAATGAGGATAAGTCCCTCTTGCAGAAGATTATAGGCAAGAACAAGGTGAGATACAGGCAGAAATTGAAAACAAATAAAAATGTTGAGTGCTTTGCTATGGTACCCACATGCGAAACTCATGGTTGGCAGGAGGAGAGCAATGAAAAGATCATTCATGAAGAAGACGAAGCCTTCTCCATATGAACTTCCAAGGAGCTTGGTATTGATGTAATGCCCCATTTGGCGGTTACCCAGTTTCTTGGCGTAGTGACCTTTCCCTTGTTGGGCGTCGAACAACTGTGCGTAATTCTGTTGTCTTAGACCCGGTCTCAGTGATGTTTTAGCACCTTCCCCCTCCTTCTGGCGTCCTCGAGTCGTTATCGACACCTCCCTTTGCTGGTAAACCCTTTTCGAAGGTTGTTTGGGCTAGTAACTTTCCTTGAAGCCATTTCCATCCTGCTCCTATTCGTTGTCGAGCCAAGGACTTTAACCCATCAACAAGGGTTGATGAGTTCGACGTTTGGTTTATTATCACTTGGGGTTCGGTTTTTGTATGAGTTGGGATAGAACCCACTGTTAGTTGCAGAGAATTAAAAGACTGAGGTTTTTCAACTTGCTTTATCCCAATGAATAAACTTGTTACTTGAAAGTTACATTGGAGATGTTACGTGACTCAAGTAAATTTGGATTATATACACTCCTTTTTAAGTATCTGTTGTTGCGTACTTCATTTACATGGGATTATATTTTAAAAATAAAATACCCAGAAGACATGGGTGTAGAACGATATATGTATTTATACACTAGTAAATCGAATCCTTAGATTCGAGTGTGTGGCTTCAGTTCGCATTATGCAATTTTTGTGTGGCATGCACCCAATCGGCATTGGTCTAAATGATAATCATGGTGTACGAGTTAGTTGTTTGCGTGGTGGATGTTGACTCGCCCTTGTGAAATAGTTGTTTAATGGCCATGTGCTTGGTCCATGATGCATTAAGAAGCAAAATATTGGTGAGTGGCGCAGGTTGGAGGGGACTGTTTTAAAATCAAATTTTATCTACTTGTGCCTAGGCCCTACTGTCCCTCACCCCCCTTCCTGCCATCTAGACTGGTACGTGGCCATCCCCACTGGCCTTACCTCTGCCAGCCGCCCCACCTTCTTTAATTCCTTTGATTTGCAAATTTCTTGCGCCCTGTGCTAACTGCTTTCTTTGACTTCTGGCCGCGTGCACAAGGAGGATTGTTTTGTTGGGATTTGAGATGCAATGGCATGGAAACCCCAGTCCAATGGAGTCGCAGGTGTTTGGGAGCTCTTCAGTTGCTGTTCCTCTCCTTGCCATGGCCGCATAGGCTGTTTTTGCAACGTTTTCCAGCTGTCGGGTCGTGTTTAGATTGGGGCCGAATGTTTTGAAGTTAAATGCTTTCGCATGGTTGCAGCCGCCTGTTCCTTCCTCCCTGCTCGTGAAGTTCAGAGTGAGTTAAGTGCGACAGCTGCCGCAGGTGATCCCAGGGAGCCGTTGGTGTTGATCCTGCTGTTCTGGTTGCACGCGACCACAGTCGTGATCAGTTGTTGCAAAATCTTGCAGCTGTAGTAGAAGAACGAGATAAAGTTTTAGTTGAGCTGTCTTGCCTTTTCATTTTGGAAAGTCACTTCCAGCCAGGCTGCAGGCACGTTTCAGTATAGTGGAAGCCTTCGTGAGCGCCTCCAACAAGCAGGTTGTCCAACTTTGTTGTTATCTGTTCAGCATCGACTACACCCTCAAATTCGGGATTCTCCTTCAAGGTGACAGATCACACCCACGGGCACAGGAGATCTATGCAATGTTGGAGAAAATGTCTTGGGAGATGAAGGTAGCAGGATATTTTTCAGATCCAGAGCATGCACTGAGTTGTATCTTCATAATCGACTATGTGACAGTGAGGGTGTTACCAGCAGACCTGATGAAATTTATTTACAAAGAGTCTCTATTGAGATCTTACTTGTTGTAGGATGTAACTCATGGAAGAGAATCTCATAGGGCGGATCTGTTTCATATCAGAGTATTTATGAAGCACTTTTTGCTTTGCAATAATATGAGCTTCTTCAACGAGTCCTGACTTGGCAGGCAAAAAGGTTTCTGTCAGACTAATCACACCTTACAGGCTGCAGCTGAAACGTTTGCACCAAGTGTTTGATGCTGTCCTCAATCTAATGAAGGAAAAGGTTTATTGATCATCACGGTAGATGCCTACCAGAGCCAGGAGCGTGATGTAATCAGTATATCTTGTGTCTGAGCTTCAAATCATGGGGTTGGTTTGTAGCTGTTTTTCACCACGTGAGTGTGGCGCTAGCACGAGCTCGCAGAGCACTTTGGGTTAAGGGCAAGCAGTGGCATTGAAACAATCATATGCATATGGAGATGGCGTTTTAAACCAGGCATGTTAAACCTGCCCTTGCAATCTTCTGCTACCCTTTTATTATGTCATGAATTGAATGTCATTTTATTTCTTTTATCTGTTATGGCATTTAGAATGGGCTTCTGCTTTTTCCTTGTGAATCGACCCTGATTGAAGGAAAGGAAGGACTGTTGGAAGTTGTTTGTTTTTCATACCCTGATAGCAACTGTGACAGCCTGTATACATTCCTTTCTGCCTCGTTTTTTCTTTTGAAATAAAAGAGTATCCGTCATGTGATAGCAAAATAATGGTTGAAGTTTTATACTGTGGGTGTTAGATCTTTAACCTGGGTACTTTCCTGCTTAATTCTTAAAATTCGGGTGACATTTAGAGACAATAGTGAACAATGGCCGTTGAGTTCGATTTCTAAACCAGCAGTAGCAGATATAAACTTGAGCCATGAATAACATTAGTGGATATTTGTAGATTTGTCGACTCATGGCCAGTTTTAGGCTAAATGTTTGTTTTTGTCTTGGTAAAAATCTTTTCTTGGGCTGAATTTGTGTGTAGACCTCGCATAGTGAGCATGATGTTTTCTTAGAGGCCTACGTGAGTGAAATATTGACTGCTCAATGCAGATCCTGTGACGTGAGTCACTGTATCATAAGATAAAAGAGTTCAATCGAACTCTGTAGTGGCAGATGCTTTCCTTGGAGCGACTATGAGGATAGGTCGAGTAGACTGTCGTGAAATAGATGGGTGTGCCCAAGCTATTCATATGTTGGTTTAGAGATGGAAGAGAAGGCTTAGTTCGCAGGAAGAGTATTTTGCCTTGTATTCCTCCTTCGCTGACTGTAAACCTTGTGTTTGTGACTCGAGTTGGGTCACGGTAGAGGATCTTGTGTCGATTCACTTATGTTTCCAACAGACTATCCCTTGCTTGTTTAAATTCAAGTATCGAATGAATTGGGTTTCTATTAAATCCAGTATGTAGCTTAGCAAACCTTCAATAATTCAGGTAGGGATTTTCTGAGTAAGTGTTGACTGAGGCATGTATGAAAATAGAATGGTTATCTTTCTTTGAATTGGGTTAGACTTGTATGAAAATGGAAAGGGTAGGAATCGACTCAGTTACATACTTTAGTGAGCTAAGTCCTTAATCTCTTACAATGATCATACGAGGGGTGGATTACGGTTTATTACTGATTATGTGATGTAAGATAATAACAACCTTTGGTGAAAAGACTTCTTCTTGATCCTTGCCTGTGTAATCCAACTATAGTTGTTGTATGAAATTTTAGTTGGATAGAATCTAGTTTATTTAACTTCTTGATGAAAAATAATTAGGTTCGGTGAGAATTGCTTGGTATATTGAATCTTCAGATTTAGTTATAGTGTTGTGAGTATTATATGTATGTTGGTTTATTCAGCCGAGTGAAGTTAACTTTAATCTTTGACTGATTTGTGTTCATATATGGTTGGGGCCTATATTCTTCTTAAAACATGGATGTGCGTTAATGCAGTCTTGTTAACCAGCAATTTTGAATATGTTAAGTCATTTGACTGATCTTTATCCTTTTGGTTAATAATATTAGAATGATGTTTGGGTGTTAGATTTCAATCACGTAACCCATAGGATTACATGACTGAAATCTCAATACTCTCAGCCTGGTTGTCTTCACCAATAAGGTCTCACCTTGTTTGTCTTTGGAATATCTCTCTCACTTGAATATTGGGATTCCTCCTTGTTGGCTGGTATAAATCTCTTCATCTTGTGAAACATATTGATTAGTGGTTGTGATTTGATCCATTCTTGAGTTAGAATTTTACTTTCATGATATTATAAAATGTTAGCTTATGTTGCAATGGGTAGTCTTAACATGCTCAGTTCTAGCGAACTGACTCTAGTTAATATTTGTGCAGATGGATTATGCGAGTAGACTAGAAGAAAAGAGTGTAAAAGTTTCATCTGTACCATTTATGAAGTTCCTTGTAAAAATGTCCAATGCATTGTAAATTGTGTAGCATTGCTTGTAAAGAGAGTTTATATGACCTCTTGCCTGGAATTGTTCGGAGAATTACGTGAAGTAGTAGTTTTGTCCTTTTTTGTAATTTGGCTAGTAACTCTTCTTAGTGAAAAATGTTATTCAATCCTTTCACTGGCATAAACATTGTAAAACTTTGATCTTGAGAATTAAGTGTTAAATTAAATCTTTCTAAGACTTTGTATTGATGGGTTATATGTAAGTTTTAATGGGGTGGCTTTTCCTTACAGAAGTTACCTAAAAGTTTTATTCAAATAAATCTGTTGTAGAGGAGATCCACTCGAAAACAAACAATACCTTAAGTAATCAAGAGTGAGACTATCCTTGCAAAGTGATTTTATATAACGTGTTATCCCTAACTGAACTAGTAAACACTACTCTTTTGGTGAACGCTTAAAACAAGCTTAAAGGAAAACAATGGTTAGTTTCTAATAAGATTTAACAAGTAAGAGAAGAAAATTTTGAAACCACTCAATTTATCTCTAAGACTATTTATAAGTGAGTAGCTTCCTCTTGATAAGCCCTTTCGGTGGAGCCTAAGTAAGAGCGCTAATAATCACGTATAAAACCTCAAGCTTCAATTAAACCTCAGTAAGAACTAATGACGTCTTAAGGGTGAACTCATTTGACCTTCTTCCTTTAACTTTATCCAGGGTACCTTGTAATTTTCTCTTAAGTTTGTTGAGCGTGAACCGATGTGGTCATAAGGGCATGAACGAGTTCTAGTAACGTAAGTGTGAGTAGATGGCCCTGTGGAATTAAATTACCATCTCTATCAAATAAATATATAAAACAAATAATTGTTATAAAGGAGAAGACTTTAAGTGAACTACTGTACAGTGTATAAGAACATAACTCAGTTGGTAAGATGTTTTATGTGAATCATATATTGAACCCTTCTGAAAACTTAAGTCATGAGTTAAAGGGTGTCTTATCAAAATAAATAACCACTAATCATTTCTGACTGTGGCTTGCCCTAGCTGTGAGAGTGTCTTGTGGTTGGGCTTCTATGTTATTCTGTCAAAAATAAAGAAAAAAGTATTTTATCCTTTTGGGTGTGAACGTTTCCGTGCTAACCTTGTGGTCATCCCCGTAACAAGTGGTTCCCAGAGTTGGTTGTAACTTTGTGACGACATGTTGTGTCGGGTTTTGTGTCGAAGTAAGTCAAAAAAAAAAATCCTGTCTTTTACTGTGTTGTGTGTGTGTTGGTTATTCAAGTCGTTACAATTGATGTCTATTATTAAGAAGCGGTAGATACATCATATCCCTAACTTAGGTAGAAGTCATGCAATCCCTTAAAATCATGGTAGTCAAAATATGATTAACGTAGACAAACTCTCATCATGTACACATCATATATATATATATGGTATATATTACTAATAAGTATTGATTGTTAGGATATTAAATTCAATAAATTCACTATAGCTTAAGTCTACAAGCTTTATAGCTGCAATATCCTTATCGCTTGAGATAGAAGGTACCATTGTTAAATTATTTCCATATCCAAACAAGCAAAGAGGTGGAAATAGATGGCAAGATGGACCCACAAATTTATGGACCCCCTATTGTCACAGAAAAATGAAATGAAAGTTCATATCGAATATAAACAGCAAAAATCAAACTCATTGCGTATATAACAATAGACAAATCATTGCTAATCAAGATTTGTAGACATCCTTGAGATTCTTGTCCTAAGGATGAAGGTAATTTTCACCAGTGTCAGTCATAGTTATCAATCAAAAGGTTGTTAAATTCTGAAGTGCATATTAACATTTCAAGTCCTCAATTACATAAAATCAAAAAAATTAAATAAATGGCAAAAATATGTAAAACTAGGTATTCAAGAAATAACAACATCAATTGATATTGAGGACAATGCAAAGTGGAAGAATCATTTGAAGAAGATCAAATCAATGCAAACAAAAAAATATAAAATTCAAGGGGGAGATGAGCCAATGAATGTTGACAAGGACCGAAAGCCTGGACCTTGGTGTTAAACCACATTTGGAGGAAAAAGGAAAAGTAACGAATGAAAGAAAATACCAAAAATTGATTAAACAAGCCTTTTTAGTAAAGAAGTCAAAAAACACACACCTAGAAGTAATCAAACGGATATCACTTTAAGAAATTTCTGTCTTGAGAAAATTGGCATTGAACATGTGGGGACGCCAGCCCTTGACAGAATAACAATATTGCACATCATATACGAAGCAAAAAGGAAGATATGATAATTTTTTTGCTCAAAGAACCAAGGTAATATAGGAACAAATAAAATTTAAAGTCAAGAACATTTGACTAAGTGTGACATTTAAAGCAAAATTTGCACAAACAAAGTCAGAGGTATGTTAGTAATATAGAATTTAAAAAATACTCATGACAATTTTGGAGCATAAAAGAAACTCTCTCGATGTCCATGTATACATAATTGGTGTTTACAAAACATTAAATCAATTCACAGACTCTAGTTAAGGAAGAAAACAATGTTACTTTCATTTTAAAGTGTTAAAGCTAAGTTAGGGATTATCCTAAATAGAAAGAAGACTGGAATTAGAATGATATCCGAAAAGTAGAAATTGTAGAGTAGTTAGCTGATTCTATATCACAATGTTTGACATGCTATAAAGGCTTCAAATCGACACTTCCATTCCCAAGTGATTCCAATAGTTATGTAAACCAAGAGATACGACATACAAGTTTCCATGTTGTCTTAGAGTAGCATATAGATTTAACAAGATGGACACTAAGATGGGTGCAATGCAAAAATGTATTGTATATTTTATGTACTATGGTGTGCAATTATGTGCTATACATTAACATAGGCTCCGTATTCAATCAGTAACATATGATTTCTATTCAGTCATTACCCATTTGCAACAAATTTTCTATCTTATGGGTTCTGCTATTCTTAACTTTCAATACCAATGAACATATTATGTTTATATAAACAACTGAACACCATGCAACAAAAACAAGTATCACTATCCCAACCAAGTATACCTACATCCTCAAGATGATTTTGATAATAGAATGATACATATTAATTCTAAGAACAAATATTAGACATTCTTATAAATTAGGTAGATGAAAATTTAAGGCAACAGAATGCCATAAAACATATATTAGACATAAATAAGTCTCGATTAATTTGTTTGAAAGAGATAAAGGCCTACCAGAAAGTTTTCCTTCATATCAATTGTCAATTAATGGCTGACAAATTGCCATTGGGAGAAATTGTTCCCATAATAGCCCGAGAATCACCAACGTGTGCAATCACAAGGTCCTTACCTACAACTCGATAGAACACAATGTCAAAGATAAGTCTTGTTGAAAGAGAGGTGTAGGTGGTGAAAAAATGTCAATCATCAATAAAACTAATTTATTCCTAACTCTGCTGAATTTCCATCATTGAAAACTCTGCAAGCCAAAAATAACTACAATAATATAGAGAGCATTATAGTGAATGGACTCCTCGAAGTTATGTGGGATATGCCACTTTGTTTGTAGACAACACTAATGAAACACTTGCAAAGTATCACAAGGTAAACACCACAGAAAGAGAGAGCTCACAAGGCATAACCGTAAAACTGTGCTATATGAGTTTTATACCTCCGACACTTAAATTCTTACTATCATTAGCACATATCACCTGATATACACCCACAAAAATTAATAAACCATCTTGCCAAATCTTTAAACAACAATTCTTTATTAAAAATGCCAAATGATATGGACTCATATCGAAGTCTTAAACATAGAAGAAACATAATTCTTAAATCATCATGCTAAATGATATGGACTCCTACAAGTCTTAAACGTAAAAAGACCACAAATCGGTCTGTAGAAGTTGGGAATTTACGCCGCCATGCACTAGATCGTAGACTCAACTACCATTTTAGCATATTAATATCTAGTGGATGCCGTCAAACAATATTTACAACTTCAGTTATGTAGAACATCCCATACCTAGAACAATAAAGACTATTGATTTGAAAGCATATTTCAAGAATCGGAACACAAAACTTACATTACAAAACTAGTCTAAAGAACTCGGCTAATTTTTAGATAAAATATGCAAATGCTATAAAAAAGAAAGACATCAATATTGTAAATTAACAAATTCTAGATGGTGATAAATTAATGGATTATCTGATACATTATTTAGCTTCGAGCACATACCCTTTATCCTCAAATCCGAGAAAGCTAGTCCCTTCATGTCGGTTTGTAACTCTTCAAAATTTAGATGCGGATGAATTGCTCTGCCGCAATACATGATAAACAAAAAGATTTATACCCGGGGTCTCAAACCAAAAGATAATGATCATAATAGAATTAAAGATCAATCAACCTTTATTGAGTATATTATAGCCATCTCATAAAAAATAAGGTTATAGAAGTTCTTATGAGGCAAAAAAGCCATCTTAAAATGTACAGATACATGCTATAAAATCTGGCTATCACATAAATATCCTGGCATGTTCGGTGGACACGCATTTGAGTAGTTTTATAGATCGATCAAACTCTCAATAAGTTCATAAAACAAATCAATAAGTTCATTGGAATTAAATAGCCAATAATTCATAAAATAACAAATAATTTAAATCTATTTAGCATTCGGATAGGAAAAATGTCTATTCTTTTTGTCCTCTTTTGACGAGGAACTATAATAGATGGTGCAACATGATAATCATCTTGAACTTTTTTTCTCATTGGATTTCTTTGTTTTCGGATGAGTTGCAAGAAGGTCAATCGATTCATTTTGTCCAACAACAAAATCATCACATCCTTTTGTGGCATCTTCATGTTCACTGTTAGTAGCAACCCTTTAAGGAGTTTGATTGTTGCACATCCTATTAAACAACATACTTTAGTTAATTAAATTACAACAACATTGATACTTAAATGTTTTATTATGTCATCAAATACTATAATAAAATTACCTCAACTTCATGCTCAATGACCAATTTCTCCCCTAGATCTATCATATGTTGTTGGAGCCCTTGGGAACCATGCATTAAAGCATATTTCAGATCTTCATCTGAAGCTTCCTTTCAAAATTGGTGAACCTAAGTGTACAAAGATGTAATGCCCACTTCCTACGACACTTAGTTGATTATCATTTTGAGTTATGCAGACTTTTGAATATGGACATGATTTATACTTATGTTGATTAGCATGATGTTTGTGACTAGATGCATTTGGATTATGATTGGATTTTGTTTTCAGTATGATGATCTACACTAACTCATGGATAGACTATTGGATACCGATATTATTTTTATATGGATATATTGCATGTGTTCTAACATTGGATTTCTTCGCCATGATGAGTAGAATGTAGTTGTTGAATTTACATTACTATAATTTTGGATAATGATGAAATGCATAATTAAGTTGTGATTTAGGCCTAGAAATAATGATTGATTGAATTACGTATAGATGTTAATGAATTTCATGCATATGGTTATTTTGGATATTTTGACATGGCCGCAAGGCCGAAGGAGGTATTTTGCATTTTGCAGGAAACACGGCATGATCACAACCATGAGGGGGATTGGGAACCAAACACAACAGGATGTCGGGTGGTTACAACATTTGGTCGTCAAGGCAACTAGTAAATTGTATTAAAATACCTTTATTCTTGTATGTGTTAAGAAAATTTCCATGAGGGGGAAATTTTCTAATGTGACCAAGGGTAAGAATTTTATTACTTGTTTTAACTTACTTTAGTAGGTGATTTTATTTGTGATGTTTTTTTAGAATTACTTTGCTAAGTGTGTTTAGATTAATGTAATATCTTGTTTTAATTTTTAAGTTTTGGGGGAAGTCAAGTGGGTGTAATTAATTTTGATGGTTGGCTCCTTGAGCCTTGTGTTCCCTCATGTATTGAATGCTTGGTTTTGAGTGTTGACCACTCCAAACTCTTTGAATCTCGAATTTGAGATTTAGGGCAATTTTGGGGGACTTGTGGGACAAGTTAAACTTGTCCCACACTTCCCAAAACCCCTTACCAACCATATCTATGGGTTGGGAATCCAAAAAGGGGTATTATTTATTGTTTTGGGAAGAGAAATATGACTTTGGAGTGCACTTTTCTTCATTTTGCATTTATTTGTGCCTTAAGACACATGGAAAGGGATGGATGTGGATGAGAGATGTCATTCAACCCAACCACTCATTTATGGTGTTTTGGGATTTGAGTTGACTAAAGGGAGGTGGTCTTGAGGATGTGTGATGTGGCATCCTACAAGGAGCCACATCACCCTCACTCTTCCTCTTGTCTATTTATAGAAATTTCCTCTATTGTGGAGGGGTTGGAGTTTTGTTTTTGTTTTGGGTTGAAGAGTTCTCTTTTGCTATTTTGGGAGAGAAAAGAATTGAGAGAAAGAGAAAAAAAAGAGTGCTTGGACTTGCATGCTTGGATTGTTTTGGGAGGGAGCTTGGACAAATTTCTTGGTTTAGGCTTCTCCAATGGAGAGGTAGGAAACCTTCTCCTTTGTTTTGCTTTCATATTATTGTTGCTTCTATGCTAAATTGTGAATAATGCATGTTTACTTTGGCATATTGTGAAAAATGGATAGAATGCTTATTGTGTAGTATAGGAGAAGTCTATGGGAATACTCATGAGGGAGGCATAAGAGTAGATTAGGATATTGTGGAGGGAGTTTGAGAGGGATTCCCATCTTGGGTGAGAATGTTTACATTTTTACCTTGTTCCTGAGGGAGCCATAAGAGGAGGGAGGCATAAGAGTATGGGAGGAAAAAGGGTTACTTGAGGGAGGCATAAGAGTCATAGGGGCTTGAGTTTTATTGTGGAGGGTTTTGGATGGGCATCTCATCTCAAAGGGGAGACATAAGGAAA